>MU866224.1:0-77623 GCA_033296915.1 Triangularia setosa | reverse complement strand
TTCTGGTGTTCTGTCGTGTGCTCTTCCTATCTACCAAAATTTTTTGATTAATAAATCAAAAAGTTTTTTTTGTGGGGCACGCCTCGGCTAAACTATCCATCTGCCATTACACCCCCCCCCCCCCCCCCCCCCACACTAACGTATCACACACATATTTGAGGCTTGTTTGGCTAACCATGACTGACGCCACCAGTTTCGGAACCGCTGCCACGCTTCTAGAGATGATTCCAGTGGCGTCCATCGTCTTCTCCTTCACCAACACAGGTACGGTCCATCAAAAACCATTCTCTGGAAACCAATACTGACCGTTCTTGTAGTGGGTGCTGCCTTGTGGGCGGCTGATATTGAGGCCAAGGACACCGAAATGACCAAGGCCACCGCACCCGAGCTTCGGGAGGCGGCCAAGAAGGTTGAGTGAGGTCTGCATTCATGCAAAGGGCCGAGATTACCTGATCGATCAAGGCCCAGTCACACAGTCCCAACAGTGTTCACTTCAGCATAATACAAAACAAGCCCATGTGAAAGCGGCAGCGGCGTTTAGGGGAGTAGCATCGATAGACGATGGGGTACGGCATTTTGACAGCGCAGTATGCCGTGCCACCTTTCGAGGCTCAATTGAGCACAAGGGGAAGAAAGACAGTGGCATATCGGCGATGGACTTTTCAAGACTTTTTCATGATCTCCAAGATTGCGTGGGGTTGTTTCTCAAAATGTCAAGGTGACTGAGCAGCTCGGAGCTAGGTATGGATTGGACGGTTTCTTTTTTTGTCTGGGTTTTGCGGTTTGGAGGGTGTTCTTGGTGTTTTGCCAGTCATGTCTTTGAGAGAGATGGGATGTCTTGAAAGGGGACGAAGTTTCGCACGTGTTGTCTTCTGTGTTGACTTTCCAGGGCACTCAAACGATCAGAATAAGACACGGGCTTCTGGATGGGCAAGCCATGATGTGTACTTGACTGTCATGGTTGAGGCCGTAGTAATTAGCAATTGAGGTTTCCAATGGACTACGAGGCACAACTGCACACACCCCACGGCAGCACTCGGATAAATGATAGCCTTTCCATGACACAGCAACAGTGCCCAGCAACACCGGTGAGATAGGCCGCCATTTCAGCACACGCTGAGAATTCAGGCACGCGAAACGAAGTGCAACACAACGCCAGGAACAAGCAATCTAGTTGTGCGGCAAGCTGCATGTTGCGAACCCTGTCAAGTAACCATTGACAAGCACTGACGTGATGCAAGCACGACAACAGATACCTGTAGCACCTCGTCGGCACCTCCTATCCTAGCTGACAAGCTCGACCATGAGCTACAGCCATCTTGGCCAATTCCAGGTCTTTCACTCCAGAGATTTCACCGGCACCCGGCCTGAACGACTCGGGAAGTCCCCTGGTCCTCAGCCAAAAGCTTGAACATAGCAATCCGACGTTCCATCAACCTGTTTCCCTTACATTCCAGCTAGCTCATCTTATGGTTACCACGCATTGGTACCAGATGAGGCGGAACGAGGTCGTTACGCTGCTGAGGCACATACCTCTGGAGGGGACCGTATCCGACCCGCAAACATGTCTTTCTTTCTCCATCCGGGGCGAACAAAGTTTCAGTCTCCTATGTTGGGATTTTGGGGAGGAACAGACTCCCCTGGAGAGAGAACAGGTAGAAACAACCGATATTGCCGATGATTAAAACTAGAATTAGCGGGCAGTCACCGGGAAAATCATCAACTCAACCCTCAATCAGCTGGATGAGGCACTCATGTGATTTCAAGACAAAGCAAAGAATAACTGACAAAGAGATTCTCTTACCGAACAGGGAGGAAAGAAAACAAGATGTCGGCAATCGGGCAGTCCTGACAGCGGCAGCTCCCACAATCACGGGTGTTCCCGGTCAGCTACGGGTCCTCCCTTTTTTTCTGTGTGCCATTTTGCCAACAGTCGCGTTCACTTGCCTTACTCTGCGCAAGAGCAAACAGAATTTTGGGCGGGGCTTCCCAAGGTGCACCCGCTCAGCCATCCACTCGCTGTTCCCGTCCCATCCAACCCTCCCCATCGTTTTTGGGGAGCGAAAGGCCACCGATCATCACCATCATCACAGCGGACATGGAGTCAATAGTCACCCAAGCAGTAAGTCAGACCGACGTCAGATGCCTCCTCGGTCGCTCCAGGCCGAAACCGAATGTTGAACAAGGATCCAGAGCAGGGGGAACTTGGAGAGACTTCATTTCGAGTCTCTGCTGTTAGAGAAGTATCACACTGTATGAAGCATGGGTCGGTGTTTGATGCTAACACATTTGACGTGCAAGACCTCATTCTCGCCAGTTCCATCCAAGTTGTCGAGGCAGCACAAGCACATGCCCCTTCCATCCTGAGCAGAACGACGGGACATGGGGCGCCCGGGGGGGTGGGCTCGACGGTTCCCATAGAGCGGAGCCCTCGTCGCCTTCGCTCTTGCCCGCCCCAGACAAGACCGATATCTCTATCGTTCCATGTACTACTACGCCATTCTCGGACAAGATGAGGGAACTTGTTCCGTTTTTAGGTTCCATCACCTCATTTTCCAGACATCTCAGGCACCCTGATGAACGCCCGCCAAATGCGGAGATTTTCCCTCGAGTCTTGCTGAACTCGGGGAGGGGGTGCTCCTGCTATATTTGCCGTTGTTCCTCATCTCGCGGGTCCGTCTCCCGCCTCCCTCACCTGTCCCTTCCCCTCCATCACCTCTCCTCTACGATCTGATCGGCGGCCTTCTGATCGTTCCCCACCGGGGTTTATCTGTCATTAACCCCCCCCCCCCTCCCACACCATAACCACCGATAGGGATAGAGAGACAGACCGGGAAACACGTCACTCATCATCGACACTGTACCAGTACTACTAAGGGCAAAACAAATCGTCAAAAATCTGATTATACGCCTTCGTTTTGCTATACCCCTTATTTTACTTTGCTACGCCATAGCTCATGACTTCACTGAATGCCTTGCTTAACTCTACCGACCAAAGATAGACATCCTCTGTCTCACGCCCAACCCTGAGCAAGAGCAACTTTCCTCACAGATTGTTTTTGTAGGCTTGGACCTTCGCCAATTACATACCACCAAGGTACAGGCCCCGATATCCTTGATCCCCAGAAGAATGAGGGCTTCAGCGGTCGTTGTCGGCCTTGCCTCGGCCATCACCATCCTGAACTCAGTACCTCTCACATTCGCTCATCAGGATGGAGGCTTATGGTCACGCTTCAGACGGACTGTTGGGCTTCCAGCTGTACCTGAGGTGGGAGTGCCACGTGTAAACTACGAGCGTTTGGTGCCTAGACAAGACCCAGGAGATGATGGTGGAGACGATGGTGGAGATGACGGTGACGACGAAGATGGTGACGATGGTGGCGATTGGACGGATGATGATGATGGTGACGGTGATGATGAAGGAGATGATGGTGATGATGAAGGAGACGATGGGGATGAGGGTGATGATGAGGAGCCATTGGGATATGGGCCTCCTCCACCACCTGTTACGACTACGGGCGGGGGATATGGTGACACTTCGACTGGTGAGTTATGCATCTTTGTCTTGCTGACCGTTGTGAGGGCCCAAAGCTAATCTTTGATTGACTATGTAGGTAACCCTTATGGGACCACAGACTCAAATGAGCCGTATCAAACAACTTCTTCAAACGGGTACACCTTCACTACCCCGAGCACTACTGGTGGGTATACGTTTTCGACGACATCCAGCACGGAGTCTTCGGAGAGCACATCTCCTTATCCAGAGACCTCAATTTCCTCAGGGACGTCTTTTACATCGACTGGGGGCACTCCCGCTTCCACAGCAGGTTCGGAGACACCGGGCAGTATCTCATCGTCTTTGAGCGGCTTGGTCTCACCCAGCTCCTCCTCAGTGACGGGGTCGCCCCCACCAGAATCGTCAACATTCGGCTCAGTTAGTAGCTCTGTGTCGGCTGGTTCATCGACAACTAGCACACCGTCTGGATCTTTAACCCGAAGCTTGACTGAGAGCACTTCTGCTTCTTCTGGCAGCGCATCATCGGCATCAAGCACGGGTTTATCCTCGACAGAGAGTGCTACCAGCAGCAGTTTTGCGGCTTCTTCCTTGCCGTCACCTGCTACCCCAACCACCAGCTCAACCTCAGGGTCAAGTTCCGTTTCCGGCAGTCTTTCAAACATTTCAGGGCCTAGCCCCAGCCAAGGACAAACGACATCGTCTGGTCTTAGCAGTGTCTCGACAGAGCCAACCGGGCCTTCAACAACTGTTGTTGGCTCATCTATTTTCGGGAGTACAGGATCGGTCACATCGACCACAACTGCCACTACAGAATCTTCGGTGTCACCATCATCCACTTCACCTGGGCCATCTAATGAAACGTCGAGTACCACATCGGCCGCAAGCGAATCTCAGACATCAAGTGCTTCCGCGATGCTGACAGCCACCGGAAATGTGACGTTAACAGCAACTGGCACATTTGTCTCAGTCTCAGGTTCGCTCTCCACCGTGTCGCCGAACTCAACCACGTCAACCAAGTCCACTTCTGAGACGAAGACGACCAGCGGCAGCGCTAGCTCTGGGACTCCCGCTTCATCTGAATTATCGAGCTCCATTTTGACTAGCGGAACAGGAGGTATTCCCACTGCTTCGTCGAGTCAACCTTTAGGGTGGAACACAACAGCCACAACGTCCTCATTTAGCTCGGGGAAGTCATCTACAGTTCCATTGGCCAATTCGATACCGAGCAAAGGCTCTTCTATGGTCCCTACGCCATCTCTGACTGGCTCGGTTTCAATTAGTACAATGTCGCTTGAAACCTCTTCGTCAGTAGCCGGCAGTTCTGTTAGCAGCGTTCCATACGCCAACACGACCAATGGCGGCGTATCAATTACGACATCGTTGCCTTTATCGAATAGCTCAACTTCAGTACCAGAAACTAGCACTGGCACTTTGCAGTCTTCTACTACTGCATCACCTGGATCCAACGTCACATCCTCAACCACCGGGGCGGAGGGCCCAGTGTCTGCTACATCCTCATCATTGACAGGTTTCTTAAACTCGACGGCTCCCGTGCCCGTTCCAACAACCAACCCCTTCCCGAATAGCTCTGTGACTCTAAGGGGAAGCTCGACGACGTCTGAACCATTTGGGTCCTTCAGTCCAGGACCATCTCCCTCAAAAACAACGTCGGGCCGGTCATCAACCTACGCGAATGTGACTGGCACCTCGACATCTAGGGCTTCCTCTTCGACATCTCCGTTCGCAAATGTCACACTGTCATCTCCAGACTCAGTTACAACCTTGCCTTCTGGGTCACCGAGTAGTTTTATCCCAGCTGGTTCAACTTTGCCACCGTTCCCATCTGGCAACTCGAGTACCAGCCTTCCGGGCTCGGCAGGCTCCAGCACAGTTTACCCATTCAGCACGCCAGGAAATGCCACTGGGGTTCCTATTTCTGGCTCCTCCACCTTGTCAAGCATAAGCACGAGCTCTTTGTTGTTCCCAACTTCATCGTCTGGTACCATTCCACTTGAGACTGGCACGTCTTCCCAACCAGGCGCTGGACCTACCACGTCTTTGCTTGGAACCAGTGTCACAATGCCGTTCCCATTTCCAAACTCTACACAATCGGGAGCCAGTACCAGCATCGGAAGTAATGGCCCTGGCCCAGCATCGTCGAGCGTTGGGTTGACGACTGGAGTTACTTCTCAGCCCTCAAACGTACCAACGGTCACACCTTCGTCACCGGGATCGTCTAGCTTTGTTGGCACAAACACATCTGGCTTTCCAGCGCCTAGCTCAGGTTTTGGATCATCATCGGTACCTTATCCACTTCCAAACAGTACTATTGGCTCAAGTGATACCGTGCCCGGGTCAGCGGCTGCTTCTTCTACTCCACCCCCATCATCTGGATTGCCTACAGGCTCGCCTGCCCCTTCATTCAATGGCTCTGTGTCTGTTAGCTCTACTAGCTCTGGTGTGTCCACGATCCTACCGGCGCTGTCGTCCTCAGTTCCCTTCCCTCTGCCAAACGGGACAACATCCGTTACCGGCGCTGTCACTGGTAGTTCGTCCCCCGGAACTGCACCCCCTGTTAGCCCACTTTCGACTCTCACACCTACTTCGTTGCCAACCGCATCGGCTCCTTATCCTACTGGAAACTCCACCGCCTCATCAGCAATACCGGGCACGAGCGGTGCGCAGACAAATACAGGATCCGAAGGTATCTCCTCCTTGACATCGACTCTTTCGCCATCTATCCCTTTTCCATTGTCAAACTCCAGCTCATCAAGCTATCCTTTCCCTACTACAGGCACCGGTCTTTCTGGACCTACCTTGCCACCAACATCCTTGTCTTCCCTGTCCTCATCCTTCTCTGGCGGTTCATCAGGAACAAGCGTTCCCTCCCTTTCAAGCCTCAATGGCACGTCGCAAACATCATCTCCGCCTTACCCAACGGGGAACTACACTACAATACCAAATCCAACAGGAGGCGTTCCTGGGACGGAGACCTCAGGTCCAGGATCAACAAGCCTTTCAACACTGACCTCGAGCTCGTTTTCGCTTCCTTATCCATTCCCAAATTCTACCGGCACCACCATTGGCCCTTCAGGAGCAACCCCAACGCCCGGGACTGGAAGTTCACTGACTGTGCTGTCCCCTGGATTGTCAACTGGAACAGCACCAGCCGTGTCTAGTGGAGGGGAAACAGCGTCATACCCTTGGAGCAACTCGACAGGTGTGACAAGTGGACCATCAGGAACAGGCTCAACGCCTAGCACAGCAAGCGAGACTTACATACCGCTGACGAATATTACAGCGTCAATCTCGGGAACAGAAATTGTAACAACTGCATCGTCAACTGGAATTGGATCGTTTGGGCTGTCGTCTTCGGTCGTCGGCACCTCATCTGTGCCATACCCGCTCACAAACACATCGGCTTCGTCTCCAGGGCCAGAATCGTCTGGAACGAGCCCTGTTGGGCCGACTAGTCCCGGAATTTCTGGAAGCCCAGGCACCAGCTCTTTCCCTCCTTTTCCCACTGGCAATTCTTCAGTCCCCTTTGGTACAGTCACAGGTTTAAATAGTATCGGTACAGGCGGCCCATCAACTCTACCAACGGCTTCACCCAGCTCAGTAACTGGCTCAGGACCTTCGTACCCGTTGGGAAATTCAAGTACAACAGCCGGGCCAACTGGATCAGGGTTCTCAAGCGGTTCGAGCGCCCTGTCAACGAGCTCCTCTAGTTCTTACTCCAGCTTGCCTCCTTTCCCACAGTCGAATGCGTCATCTGTTACGCCGACAGGGCCCGGATTGTCGAGCGGTGCCACCCCCTCATCTGGTTTTGGTTCCTCGACAGCGCCTCCGTTCTCATTCACCAATTCTAGCTTCACCGCAGAGCCAACTGGTGTATCGGGGCTGTCTACTGGGGTAAGTGCTTCCTCTGGAACAGCTGTGCTTTCTTCCTCTGGTGGCCCGACTAGTCTTCCGCCCTTCCCACTGCCCAACTCTACCTTCACATCAGAGCCGACGGTCGGCTCTGGGGTTTCCAGCCAACCAGTGCCCTCAACAGAAACAGGGTATCCGACATGGTCTTCCGTGAGCCCTCCGTTTTCCTTGTCGAACTCAAGCTCTACCTTTGAACCAACCATTTATTCGAGCGGCGCGGTGCCATCCTCTGGAACAGGTGTTGTTGGATCTTCTGGGGCCCCTTCAAGTCTTCCTCCGTTCCCGACAACAAACACAAGCTCTCCTCTGGGTCCAACAATTACCCCAGGATTGTCTACAGGAGTCACATACTCGGGAACGGGCATCTTTTCAGCTCCATCTGGACCGTCTTACAGCCTACCACCATTTCCAGCCTTCAACTCAAGCTCCGTCCCAGTGCCTACAGGCTCGACAGGAACCTCAGTCCCAGGAATCGCATCATCTGGCACCGGCATTCCTAGCTCATTGCCGGTACCCTCATCTGTCTTACCTCCATTCCCAACCACCAACAGTAGTACTTATTCTGGACCTGCTGCCACACCAGGACCTTTTAGCACTGGAGCGTTAAGCTCAACACTGCTTTCTAGCGAGGCACCGTTCCCGTTCCCCAACACAACCTTCCCGGTTGGACCCAGTGGCACAGTACCAGGGATCTCAAGCTCCGGAACTGGGATTTCCACCTCGCCGCCATTATCCTCTAGTTATCCACCTTTTCCGCTGCCAAATTCTACTATTCCAGCCTTCTCCAGTAGTAGCCCTGCCGGGCCATCGTCAAGTCTTGTGACGGCTGTTACGAGTTCAATCCCATTGGGCTCGACATTTGCCCCATATCCGTACCCGAACACGACGTCTGCGGCTGGGCCGAGCGGCTCATTGACAGGAACGGTTGTGCCATCAGCTTCCGGAACAGGGGGCACTGGGGCTTCCTTTGCTGCTTCTACAAGCAGTGCTCCCTACCCACTGGGGAATACAACTATGCCAGTATCAGCAGGAGGGGTGACTGGGGGATCGAGCATTCCCGCAACTGAATCTTTCAGCTCGGCACCGTACCCTTACCCGAATTCGACCACAAATGCTATCCCGACTGCAGGCACGATTACAGGCGCAGCTCCAAGTCTTACTGCATCGTCTAGCACGGCACCATATCCTTTGTCAAATATAACTTCGTCTGTCCCAACTGGCACTGCCGGTACTGGGACGAGTTTCTCATCCACCCTCACCGCCGGCAGCGCGCCTTATCCCTACCAGAACGGCACAACTACAGCGCCAATCGGTGGCTCTACAGGTGGTTCAAGCGGCGGAACTGGCATCTCATCTGCGCCTCCAAGTAGCACTGCGCCTTACCCCTTGACGAATGGAACGGTCACAGGGTTAACCGGTGGGCCAACAGGAGGAACGGGGTTGTCGTCTGTTGTCCCCAGTAGCAGCGCGCCTTATCCTTTTACAAATGGGACCATCACAGCACCAGTTCCTGGTCCAACTGGCGGAACAGGTAGCGGCTCTGGGATTCCGGCAACAGGTGCACCATACCCCTTGACAAATATCACATTCACTCCAGCCGGTACTGGATCAACGGCTCCCTTTTCCGGCCTTCCAACTGTTATCCCTCCATACCCGCTGTCGAATGCCACATCTATCAGCCCTGCTAGTGCTACTGGAGGCACGGGTGCCTCTTCGGGTCTTCCTACAACCTTGCCACCGCTCCCACTAACGAATGTCACGTACACCCCGACTGGTACTGCCACTGGAGGCACGGGTATTTCATCAGGTCTTCCGACAACCCTTCCACCATTCCCATTAACCAATGCCACAAGCGCACCACCAACTGGTACAGCCACTGGGGGAACAGCTATATCATCAAGCCTGTCAACAAGTATCCCATTTTATCCCCTGCCCAATAGCACATACCCAGCCGGGAGCGGAACTGGAGGCACAGGTGTCCCATCAGGTCTTCCAACCATTAGCCCACCATACCCACTGCCAAATACCACTTCTGGAGGCATCACTGGAGGCACCGGGGCTTCGTCTGCTCTTCCCACAAGCAGTCCACCATTTCCGCTTCCCCACAGCACATACTCTGCTATCAGCGGCAGCACTAGCTCCCCCTCGTCCAAACTTCCGTCCACTAGTCCCCCGTACCCGTTGCCCAATACGACATTCACTGGCTTTGGTGGTGTCACAGGAAGTACAGCCCCTTCATCTGGTCTTTCCACAACAAGCATCCCCAATCCGTTGACGAATGGCACCTCGACAATTCCGACTGGTTCTGGTACGGGATCATCCACAGGCACGCCCATCACTGCACCATACCCATATCCTAATGCGACCAGCACAACTACAGCTGAAACTGTCGGAACAGGAGGCTTACCCGCCCCTTCAGGGCCGGCTACAGAAAGTAATATCCCCAGTTCGGGAACTGGTCTTCCAGCTTCGAGCGTTCCCGGTATATCACAAACATCTGCACCCTATCCTCTCTCAAACTCCACTTCACTCACTGGACTCACGGGCTCGTCAGCTCCTCCGGGGACAGGAACCACATCTAGCCCAGGGACAGGTCCTGCGACATCTGTGCCAGGCCTTGCATCGACTTCAGCACCATATCCTTATCCTAACACGACCATTCCTGTTATTTCATCTGGGCCATCGGGCGGCTTGGGAACAGTCACTACTGAGAGTGGCACTTTAGGGTCTGCTTCAGCAACGGGAGTTCCAGGATCATCTCTGCCGCCATACCCTGCCGGAAACTCAACGTTGCCCATTAACCCAACTATTGCATCAGGCACAAGCATCACCGAGACTGGCGGTGCGGAACCTTTGTCCACGAATAGCCTCTCATCTATTCCCTTCCCCTTCCCGAACTCCACAGAAACATCCGGGCCTACAGCTGTTCCACCCCTTCCAGGAATCTCGAGTGGCTTCCCACCGCTCAGCCCATCTGGGACTGCGCCATACTCTTCTCCTGTAACTGCTGGGACCGGGATCTCTAGTTTCGGCTCTTCCATATCATCAAGCTCTGCTCCTTACCCCTTGACCAATTCCACCAGCCTCACAACTACTGTGATCAGCGGAACAACTGTGATTACTGTTACTACAGGCACAGGTCCATCCCCTCCACTGTCAACTGGCATTTCTTCGACAAGCAGTTCGTTCTTCGGCACCGGATCCTCCACTCCAGCGTTGACTTCATCTCCTGGCGCATCATCTGGAATCTCTACCGTCCCGCCTTTGAGTGGTATCACCTCGGCACCATTCCCCTACCCCAACGTCACTAGCTCTGTGGATACCACCTGTCTAACCAATTCTACCAAGACACACCATCCCCATCATCATTCAAAATCAAGACATCATAGGCCCAAGACACACAGCAGCGCTTCTGGAGGCTTTTCAACCTCAAGCTGCAATGAGACAACTTTCAGAACGCTGATCTCCTCTCGCGTCTCTGGGACCATCATCTCCTCATATTGGAAGAACGTCACCTCGACAATAAGCCAAAGCCTCGGTATGTATCGCTAGCTGTTTGAGAAATGATTATGACTGACATCCATGCAGGCACTGCACCAGTCAGAACCAGCTTCCGTACTGATATACCGGAAACGACGACCAGAGCCGAGCCCTCGGGTCGGAGCGAGAGCTTCACCACTATGCCAATGGTTTTATCTTCCATTCCTTCGAAGAGTTCAGGTTTAGCGACGCCAATTGCAGTGATCACGCCTCTGAAGAACGGACAAGGCGTACTGGATCACCACCATGGTGTCAATGATACAGCGCCTTCACTGTTTCGCAATCCGAAACCATGAGTCAGGGTTGGCATCAGCAGCAGAGTTATGTCCAATGTACGGAGAGACATGTGGAGGATGTGACGAGGCTTTGCTGAGATTTGTTTTTTTGTTTTGACGTCTGATGTCTGATTTGACAATACCGGACAATGTTGCACATACATCTTTTCTACCTTTCACGCATTTCTGGCGCCGCCAGGTCTGAGACCACCGATGTCTAATTTCTTTCTTTTGTGATGTATTTTGCCAGAGGTACTGTTGGAGTTGACGGAAAAGTCTGATTAGATAGATTAATAAAGGGCGTGATGGTTATTTGTTATGCTTGTTCATCTGTGGGAGAGGTTTCAGGATGATGCTGATGACTCGCGGGCTCGACTCAGGGGTTAAAATAGGGGGCTTGGTGACAGCAACCCTAACCCTGCAGCTCAACTGTCCTGACCCAAGCAACACGTGGGGTTAATGCCAAGAATTATCAAGACGTATCCTGGGTAGACCCTTGGCATCCGAGCAGCAAAAGGCGATCACGTTTTCAAGATCGGAATTTCCCACGTTCTTGACGACATCTCTTGGCTATTTCCCTGCCGATATTTCTTGCGAGACCGGACTCGAAAACCGACATCCACCGACAACCGCCGTTTCGGGAGTCGGGATGCCCTTGGATTTGACAGATTCAGGTCCCGAAGAAGGGGGGGGGGGGTGTAAGTGAAGGGACCCACTTTGCGTGTGAACAATGGATGAGCACGTCATCCGAGCTAAAAGGTGCGAAACTTGCGGGTTTGAATGGGTTTATGGGGATGTTTTGGGGGATAGGAGTGGAGGGGTATGTATGTACCTGGGGATTTTTGGATACCTTTTGGAATATTGGAAACTGTTGAAGAACTTGGAAGATTGATGGATCAATTGATTTGTGGGATATTTAAGTAGTGGGTGATTGCGGAGGGGCATAGAGAAAATGGCATTGGCAGAAGCTAGAGCTGCGTGTGTAAGTCAACCAAGGCTAAAAATGAGGCTCAGCATTCTTCTTCAACACAAGGGGGCCAGCCAACACATGAGAGAAAGCATCAATTATTAACCCTTTCCAATGTTTTCTTCTTCCCCCCTTCCCCCTCGCGCGTTGCACGTCAAAGTAAAGGGGGTGGGGGGAGTGGGAGGAGGGGTTGACCTTGCTTGTAACTTTTTTTGATACATCAATGGGGTGGGGGTTCTGTTCAATCATCAAGTCTGTAGGTCACGACATGTGGATGATGAAGAGTATTGTGTTGAAACACAAGTCCCATCCCCGGACCTCTTTTCCCCAGCTTTTGACCGGTGATGTGAGACTGAATAAGTGTACATACATGGATGAGGGGGATTGTTTTCAGATGTTGTTATTTTGCTACCTCTTATTCCAAGAAGAACGTGCCACGCGGAGACAACGGAGAGTTGCTGTGTGGGACGAGGGAAAAAGGAGGATGGATTACTATATTGTATATATATAGATATACACAGCTGCCCACCCCCCCCCTTCCCAATATTTAATTCCACACCGAGAAAACACACTTTTGCTGAAAGTTATTTTGTCCATCAAGGGCCCAGCGGATTAGTAACGAAACGACAAAGAGAGGAGCCTCCGCTACCGCAGCAAGTCAAAAAAAAAAAGGCTCTCTCTTAATATTACACCATATCCAATACCCTAACGACCGTCGTCAGTACCTTTGCTAGTCGCTTGCCGCCCCCCGTTGAGAGAGGTACCCGCGTACCTGAACGTCTTCTCGGTTCATATACCAACCTACCTCAACCCACTCTCGACTTCCCAACTTTTTTCTCACTTCACTTTTCTTTTTCTTCCCCTTCTTCGATACCCCAGTTGTTCTCCAACAACAGCAACAATGGCCAACACACCCCATGGCGGCGTCCTCAAGGATCTCCTCGCCCGCGATGCGCCCAGACACGCCGAACTCTCGGCCGAGGCGGAGGCTCTGCCCGCGTTGCTGCTGAGCGAGCGACAGCTGTGCGATTTGGAGCTGATTCTGACGGGTGGTTTCTCTCCTCTTGAGGGTACGTTTTATTTTATTCTCGCCACTCAATTGGCTGCTGTTTTTTGTTGCCGGTAATGGTGTTTTGGTGGAAAGGGTCGAAAAAGGAAGGTGGGATGGTGGGGCTCAATGACACCATTTTCCCCAGATGCAGTTTGCCCCCGCCAATTTCACGAATACCTCACACCGGCAGGCAGCGCATTGAGCAAAAGATGGGGATGAACAACTTGCGGGCAAATGTGAGAAATTGGTGAGCTAATAAAGCTGGCGTTGATCGAACAGGTTTCATGAACGAGAAGGATTATAATGGCGTCGTAAAGGACAACCGCCTGGCTGACGGCGCGCTGTTTTCCATGCCAATTACCTTGGATGTTGACCAAGCGACGATTGACGAGGTCAAGATTGCACCCGGTGCGAGGATCACGCTGCGGGATTTCAGAGATGACAGGAATCTGGCTATCTTGACGGTGGAGGATGTGTATAAGCCTAACAAGTGAGTTCTCCATAGGAGGGAAGGTTGATAATGGGGTGGGGGGTCAATGGCTGACTGTGACAAAAACAGGGAGCTCGAGGCTAAGGAGGTGTTTGGCGGTGATGAAGAGCATCCCGCTATTCAGTACCTTTACAAGACGGCCAAGGAGTTTTATGTGGGTGGTAAGCTGGAGGCGATCAACAAGCTGCAGCACTATGACTTTGTTGAGTTGAGATGTGAGTACTTTTCATGAGAAGGGGGGGAGGAAGAGAGGCTGACAGTGATGTGAATAGACACTCCCGCTGAGCTCCGTGCTCACTTCGACAAGCTCGGCTGGGCCAAGGTCGTCGCCTTCCAGACTCGCAACCCCATGCACCGCGCCCACAGAGAGCTCACCGTCCGTGCCGCCCGCTCCCACCACGCCAACGTCCTCATCCACCCCGTCGTTGGCCTCACCAAGCCCGGTGACATCGACCACTTCACCCGCGTCCGCGTCTACAAGGCCCTCCTCCCCAGATACCCCAACGGCATGGCCGTCCTCGGCCTTCTCCCCCTGGCCATGCGCATGGGCGGTCCCCGCGAGGCCATCTGGCACGCCATCATCCGCAAGAACCACGGCGCCACCCACTTCATCGTCGGCCGTGACCACGCCGGCCCCGGCAAGAACTCCAAGGGCGTCGACTTCTACGGCCCCTACGACGCCCAGTACGCCGTTGAGAAGTACCGCGACGAGCTCGGCATCGAGGTCGTCCCCTTCCAGATGATGACCTACCTCCCCGACAGCGACGAGTACGCCCCCGTCGACCAGATCCCCAAGGGCGTCCGCACCCTCAACATTTCCGGCACCGAGCTCCGCGCCAGGCTCCGCAGCGGAAGGGAAATCCCCGAGTGGTTCTCCTACCCCGAGGTCGTCAAGGTTCTCAGAGAATCCCACCCTCCCCGTTCCCAGCAGGGCTTCACCGTCTTCCTCACCGGCTATCAAAACTCGGGCAAGGACCAGATCGCCCGTGCTCTGCAAGTAACTCTCAACCAGCAGGGCGGCCGCTCCGTCTCCCTCCTCCTCGGCGAGACTGTTCGCTCCGAGCTCTCGTCCGAACTTGGCTTCAGCAGGGAAGACCGCGACAAGAACATTGCCCGCATTGCCTTTGTTGCCTCTGAGCTGACCAGGTCAGGTGCCGCTGTCATTGCTGCCCCCATCGCGCCATTCGAGCAGGCACGCCAGCACGCCAGGGAGCTGGTGGAGAAGTATGGTGATTTCTATCTTGTGCATGTCGCTACTCCGCTAGAGTACTGCGAGAAGACGGACAAGAGGGGGATTTATGCCAAGGCGAGGGCCGGGGAGATCAAGGGTTTCACTGGCGTGGATGATCCGTATGAGGCGCCCGAGAAGGCGGATTTGGTGGTCAACTTGGAGAAGCAGAGTGTGAGGGGGATTGTGCATCAAATTATTTTGCAGTTGGAAGGGGTGGGGCTGTTGGATAGGTTTTAGAGGGGGAAGGGGAGTAATGATGACAGAGGGATGGAAAAAGGGAAATGTGTTATGATAGATGGGATTTCTTTCTTTTTTTTTTTTTCCCCTTTTTCCCCTTTTTTTTTTTATATAAAAAAAAAAGGGATATATGCATAAGGATGATTTAGGGAATATATATGAACAAATGATGAACAATACCTACTACAATTGGCTCAGTCTTTTGAGAAAAGATACTGCCGAAGTTGTGTAGCTGGGTTAGGGTTGGATTCCAACGACAGGAACTAGACCAGCAGCCCTATGATGCCGAGGTTTCGAGCTAGGAAACTAGTTCAAACACTCTTGGCCGTTACAAATATGTTTGGGAGTTGAAAAGAGTCCGATATATGACTCAATACTTCATAGCCTTGTTGTGTCTGGTGATGCGGGATGGATGTGTGACTTGGTGTGATCTCAGTTGACGGCTGGCGGCTATTCTTTTGTCAGTAGTGTCATTGGGCTGTCAATGCTTGAAGGAGCGCTAATGGAGAATAATGACTTATTCTTAGCTCCACCTTTTGCATTCCTACACACAGCCATGACTTCGAGGAGAGAATTCTTGCCATCTCTGTCGTCTCAGAATAGCTACAGATGGAGACATGTGTGGGTAATAAACACCATGTGCAAAGCAAAAAAAGGTGGTTGGTGGATGGCGGAGACTTGTTCTCTCACCGGTCTTTTAGATGAGGTCAGTGTGCTTTTAAAGGCCAGGTATTTTTGCTGCTTATTAGAATGAGCGAAACAGTGGAAGAGAGAGAAACATCACTCGCGGGTACGAGGTCGTAATGATCACATGCTGATGCTGTGTGTCCTTCATGTTGTGTCTGGGAGTAAAACATCTCTTAACATCATTCTCAAAGGGGAACATGAAAGTTGGCTGATGGTGAATTACACGCCAAGACCAAGTGGATTTCTTTTGAACATTGTGCAAGTCCCCGCAGCCAGACACATCACACCGTGGAAATTCACCGAGGGATGGGGCTAGACACACTGTGATGTCATCCGATGGGTGCTGCTTTGCTGCCTTCACATTGCCTGCCCTGCCATCTGAACTCCCGCCTAGAAGCAACACCGTGCGCGCACTGTCCAGGACGCTATCGAATCACAATGGGAGCAGCAGCATCGAGCAATCCAATGGCCCTGCATGCCTTCTGGGAAGCAATGAAAATCGGCCGGGCTTGGGCATGATTCTCTATCTAGAACTGCCACAACTAGTTTTGGAGCGAGTCCCTGTCGTTTCTGCGCAAAAGAAGGTCTCACAGCTTCGTTCTCCCGTTCTCTTCTCTCGCTTCGACATCAACAAGGTAGAATACCGCAACTTTCACATTTATCTTTGCAAGTCACACCGCACACCGAACCAGCCACCGGTTGGTTGAACTGAGCCCGACGGATCAGGTCAAGTCGAGCACCACAGCCGTAACCGCCGCCGACCTACCATCGCCCTGCTTCCCGCGGACCGTATCTGCGCCGCAACCAACCACGACACCCTCCCACAACCTCTTTGAGTACCTGCCGAGTATCACTTTACCTCCACTACTCCCGCAACCGACACCCGACACCGTGCGGAAGCCTGTCGTGCAGATTGCTACCCTCCACCACAACGGACTAACTCCCCCCCCCTTCCCTTAGCATTGCAGCCGCAGCCTCCCGCTGGCTCAGGGCGGGCTGTTTGGGCTGTAAAACCCGACATGGTGTAAAATGCCCTCCACTAAAGATTGGGAAGGTGACGGCTCTGCCGCAACTGAAGAGCCTGTCTCGCGCGAGTCGGTGAAGAGACACAGGTCATCCAGGACCACTTCGGAGCGAAAAGACCGGGACCGAGAGCGTGATCGAGATCACCGCGAGCGCGACAGAGAAAGGGATGTAGACCGGGAGAGGGCGCCTAGGGACAAGTCGAGATATAGAGAAAAAGAGCGGGATAGAGACCGCGAGAGGGACAGAGATCGGGACGGCGAAAGGGATCGATACAGAGAGGACAAGGATTCATCGCTGTCGTCGTCGACTCACCGCCGCCACCACTCAACGAGATCCTCGAAAAGGCCCACCGACAACGAGGGCTTGTTGTACACTTCGCGATCGCATTCCCACCGTCAGCGACGGGCAAGAGGAGATATGGACAGGGACGACCCGGGTTACAAGTCGGCGGCTGCCAGTTCCATGACCGACTTGGTGCCTGAGTTAGCAAGAGGCTTGGGCGAGCGGGTCAGCTTCCCGTACCCGTCGGTCAACAAGAATTACAGCAAGGAGGCACTGTACAGCAGAGAGGATGTCTCGACGCCGGCTAGACGGACGGATCCCCCCACTCCCGAGCCCACGGACCTTGGTAGCAGTGAGATGAAGCGGTCCAAGTCAACCAACTCCCCTGGTGTCACTCGTCAGAAGTCAACCAGACAGCAGTCGCGCCAGGACGACAGACCACCTTCTCCGCCCGAGACAGACCTGTCAGACCCCAAGAAAAGGTCTGGTACTCCATCCTCGCAGCAAGAGGATGACAGGCCAGGATCTAGGAGCTCCTTTGTGTCGAGGTCAACTTCGAAACACGAGTCCAAGTCGAAGCTCTCGAGGGCTTCCAGCCAGGCCACGTTCGTGCTGAGGGCGGCTCCGTCTACAAGACAGTCTAAAATGGAGGGTTCGGAAATCACGAATCCGTCAACTGTTGATTCAGATGCTACCCAGGTCCTCCCGAGACGAACTCAATCAACGAGGCCCCGGGTGGAGACCGATTCATCTCCTGAGTCTGTGGTAGACTCCTCCTCCCCCAAGACCCCGTCACATACTCAGAACTTTCCCCCGCCGCCCCCGCCTGTTTTACCCGGCGAGAAGGATCATTATGCTACTTCTGACGTGAATCACTACGCTACTTCCGACGTCCATAATAATCATCACTACAGCACCTCCGATGTGCCTACGCCTTCGGCAACTCCAGCGATTCATCTCACTGGCGCCGCTCCTCCTCCTCCTCCACCACCACCACCACCGCCTCCACCGCCGGCATCCATCGATCCCCAGGATGTTCCAAGGGTGGATTACCTTATGCAGAATGGCGGTCTGCCGCAGCCAGTACCGAGACAGTTTCTTTCGGTGCTGCCGCGACAGAATGGAACGCGACCCTCTAACCCGCCCCTGCAGGGCGCCGAGACACTGTTTGCGCCGTTTTTCAACCTTCTCAATCAGTACCAGACGGTAATCAACGGCAACGGATCCGTCGCCGTTGCCACTGGGCACAGGACAGTGGCCCGTCGTCTCTTGGACCGGCTCGAGAATGTTTTCAACAGGGATCTGCCGCCGCATGGATGTAGCTGCGTCATGTGCGAGAGGTCTGCAGAGCCTAACAGAGGGCTTGGCTGGGGAGAGGTGCTCGAACGTGTCAGTGGACGGGTTGAGCTACCATCATGGCCCCCCTTTGACTTTTCAATTCTCGCGGGCAAGGCGGTGGAAGAGCTGGCAGATGTCCCTCCTCGCCCGTCATCGCCGGTGAAGATGGACCCTGATATTGCGGAGGAGTTCAGAGAGCATTACCTTCGTCAGACACAACGCGTCAAGATGGCCGTCGATAAGTGGATGGTCAACTGCGAGAAGACGCCGGCTCCTCCTCCTACCGAGGTTGACGACGAGACGTTGAGCTTTGCCATCCTTACTAACCTCGATCCGGAAGACCGGCCTTATTTTAACGCCTTCCTCACCGGCTCAAGAGAGCTCCAGCCAGCTAACCGAGCTCCAACGCCGGCGCGCAAATCACGAAATGATTTCGTCGTCAAGGCAGGCTTATCGCTGCAGAGACTGTACCGCCTGCCCGTGGCCCCTCGCGACGCCGAGACAGCAGTTTATCTTGTCCGCAACGCAGGTTGGTGGCACGATCTTTTGGTCACGATCTCTGAAATTACCTCCTCGGAGTGGGAGATTCTGATCTCGGGACGATTTGATGGGTTCTTGTGGTCTGGCGCCGAGGACGACGGCATCCCCTTTGGTGAAGGCCCCTCTCGGCTGACAACACCAGCGAGTAACATTCCCTCTCGCCTCATGAGCCCTGGTGTTCGCGGAGGAATGTCGAGAACCACCACTCCTTTTGGCGGCGTCGGCGGACCCATGTCGCGGAATACCACTCCTTTTGGCGGTTACTCCCGCGGCCCAACGCCAGCTTCGTTCATTAGCGGTGTCTCGGCTGCATCGTCTTCTTATCCCTCACCCAACAGAGCGTCGATTACGCATGATGAAGAGACTGAGATTGCTTGTCTGGCGGAATTGGAGAGGGAGATTTTCAACGGGATGGAGGCGCTTGAGGATGCATTTGAGAAGCTTCATGAGCAGGCTATGGGTGTTAGGGATGCCCTGAGGAGGAGGGGCGCGGCGCTGAGCATGAGTTTGCAGCAGCGGAGGGGAGGGTTGGGGATGAGGGGGATTGATGTCCTGCCGTTGTCTGGGTCGAGCGGGATTTATGACAGGCCTGGGTGGGCGGATGATGAGAGTGTGGACGGGGCGGATAGTGAGTGGGGAGCGGATGAGATGAGCGAGCTGGCACCGGATGATTCGGCGAGTCAGATCAGTAGTAATCGGCTGAGGAGGCCGAAGAGGAGGAGGGAGAGGGCTACGCCGGGGGTGATTGAGGAGGAGGATGAGCAGTAGGGGGGAGAAAGGGTATTGGAGAGAAGAGTCCTGGATAAAGGTGGGGGAATTGGCGGGCTTTGGTGCGGGATAATAACGATGGGCTACGACGGATACTATGTTCAATGGGATGGGATTTTCGCTCAATGTGGATATGACATGTATGGTATGATGGGATATGAACCGCGTGTTTTCTATTTTTTGTATACTAGGTCTGCGTGTGTGTTATTCGGTTTGATTCCACAGTATTGGGTCTTGGTCTTTTTCGTTGAAGGTGAAACGGAGATGGGTCGAATCTTGCACATTCGCTTCGAAGCCCAAAACAAAGCGTCTCGTGTGGCTGGTCCAAAAGCGGGTCTCATACCACCATCATGGCCTTGTGATATCCTCACATTGATAGGGCGGCTCTGCTCTCACTACGGCAAAGCTTACACGACGGCTTGTGCTCGTGCCTGTGCCTGTGCCTGCTTGCCACTGGGCATCCGAATGAAACGAAAAGGAGTTTTGTGCCTTGCATACCATGTTGGGCGTCGTCGTCAAGTAGCATCGAATATTCGACACTACACCTCCGTCAGTGATGGGTGAGATAAATTTCGAGTTGTATCAAGACCTGGGCTCGAAACACTGAGAACAATGTTTAGCACTTCAACATCTCTTGGTGTGAGAGGGAGAAACCGGTGATGGCTTGATGTGTTGTGAGGATATCTTTCTAATGTTGGTTGTCATGAAAGCCGCCATGTTCTAAAGAGGCGAGCCAATGGTAGTTTCAAAGGGACCGCCAGGCTCCGAGTAAACTTTCAGCAACCTGGGTCATGAGGAGGAGCTACCCTTCATGTACTTACTTCCTTCCCATATTTACTGGCCGATTGGGGGCAGTATTGTACACAGAACTCTCGACCATATCGATCGTAGTATAGCACCTGTCTTTCTTCGCCAAGTTTCCGTTCCAGCTTAGCATCGCACCACCCACTGGCAACGAACCAGCCTTTGAGATATTCAGACGATCTGGGGTTTGACCTGGCCCCTTTCTTTGTGGACGGGAAGTCGGATGAGCGGTTCCTGCTGAAAACCTCGCTTGATAGCGCAGAATAAGTAGACTTTTAATGATCTATAAAGTCAGAGCATGGTCTTGAGAGCGCCAAATGTGATCTGATGATCCTGAGGGTCCGTCAAGCTTCGTGCGTCCGAAATATTGTACATGTGGAAGGAGCATTGTTGTTCCAAGTTGCAGGCTGCCACCAATGGGTGCTCAACTTCTTTCCGTCCAAACCTTGAGTCCCCTCACCGATATCAACGGCTACGAGTTCCGCCTAGGAAGGAGCATCCGATCCATGACCTAGGCAGAGAAAGACCCGCCGCATCAACAGCTCCGGTGATTACCTGCAAATCCCCAGCGAACCCCCGGACTGTTGGAAAGCGCTCTGCTCGAGAAAAAAAAAAGCCACACAGGCAGGAAATACTGTCCAAGTTTGCGGAGGGTCTGCACCGTTCCCCCTTCCCCCCGCTATTCGGACGGGACTTGTGCGATTTTTCCGTCAAGTTCTACACTGTGCCTTCCAACAGCCTCATCAACATTACCCACCGGAAAGAGCAGCTGCCTGAATCTGCCAACAGAAAGAAAGGATGTTTCGAGAGCAGGCTTACAGCTCGTCGAATCCCTTTGCAGGTGGCAACAAGAGGGAGTTCACCTACAGGTCTCGTGGTAGCGGTATGTCAAACTTCCCTTCTCCTCACCATCTCAACACCAAGCACTTATCCACACGTCACTCACTTTCACTCTCACTCTCACTCTCACTCTCACTCTCACTCTCACTCTCACTCTCATTCTCATTCTCACTCTCACTCTCACCCTCATTATCATTCTCACTCTCGCTCTCGTTCTCACTCTCGCTCCCCCCCCAATCTCAATTCCACACATCCTCCACCCATTTTCGACCCTTGATTCACTTCAGCAACCGGTTTCTCACCTGATAGTCAAATTGAATTCAATTTGACTATTTCCAAATAACTGCTGCACCCACACCCGCATCTGCCCTGGCTCTGAACTCTGTGCCATCACTCATCACACCCTCACTACCTCCCTCCTGGGTTTACTCCTCTGTGACTTGGTCAACGGATACTCACCGCCTCAATGGATGTAGTTTCACCGTACTCCAAGATCTCCACCACTGCAGCTAGAGGATTGGAAACGAAGAAACAGCCAACCTACACCACCGTGGGCTCCATTTACAATCCAAACGCAGCGACCCCCATTCAAGCCCCCACGAGGCGGCCAAGAACTAGGAGATACCCCCAGGCCCTAGAGTCCCCTTCAGGAGAGGCTTTTAACTTCACAGATTCATTGTCAGCCCTTCTCCTGAAGGAGAAGTCACCTCCCTCTCCGCCCACGACGGCTAGCACACTGAAGCAGTATACACCTCTGCAGCAAAACTACGATCGTGCCCTCAGCCCCATCAACGAACAGGAGTACTCCGCTCTTGCTGATTTCGGCATGGCGGTGCCTCCCACTCTCCGGTCAGGAAATCTCCCTCCTCCTCCTGCAGCTCCTTCGGTTTTGGACGATGACGATAGTGTTGCATCTGAGGACACCCTGATATCGTCCAAGATGACGGTCAAGAGTCTCACCAACCTTGCATCCTATCCCAATCCAATGCGGAAGGCTGCTCAAAAAGCACTTGCAAGAGCCCGGCCAGCTAACTTCTCATTCAGTCGTCCTGAGGCTCTGTCTCCTCTATCAATGCCAGCGCAAGACTTTGGAGCCGGAAGAGATCGGCCCACGGCTACTACGGCTGGTTATTCTTCCACGGCTTCATCCGGACCCCCTCAGCCATTGACGGCTGGGCCACCAGGCTTGCGTCAGTTGAAGCGGGCCACCTTTGATTCGGCAACCTCCTCGATGCGTACCAACCGTTTGGAGCACCAGAATGAACCCCCCACGAACAGTTCCCATCTTCCAATTGGGTACCAGGCCAAATCTTCAAGCATTGCTCAGACTTACAAGGCTGAACCCGGCTATCTGGGTTCTCGTGATCGGGAGATCAGAGGCAGAGATGTGGAGCATTCGACTTGGCCGTTTCAGCATAACCTGTCTGGCAACTATGGTCCAACCGCCCAAAAGTCTCGCATCTCCCCAGACTTGCGGCAGTCTTCCTCAAGCACACCATTCCAACCAACCGGTCCATCGGTGCAGCGCTTTGTATACGACACTCTCCCCCCCGAGAGAATATCGCAGTATTACCCAGACGGCTTCCCGCCCAACTATGATGGACAGTACACACCCCTGAGTGACGCATGGGCCAGTCTGGCGATTGCCTCACGAACGCCCCCTTTGGATCAAGAGGCGCAAAATCAGAGGCAAAGCCAGCTGGGCAAAGCATTTTATGCAGGTACTGGGCTTTTGGTCAAGGATGCGGATCAGCAGATACGTGATCAGACATATGGTCGCCTGCAGAGGAAGCTCGGGGCTATTGGTGCGGAACGTGAGCGACGTTCTGGGAGTGCCACTGCCAAATCTGTTCCACCAGAGCTCAGTATTGAGGAGGCAATCAAGATGGATAGCAGTGAGCATATGAAGCCGTTGTTGGACATGACCTATGCTGCTCTCTTGAACTACAGGGATTCTGGGAGGTCCCGTGGTTCGCAAAATGGTTGGTATCCGAAGTTTGCAGAGCCGGACGAGTCGCTCTTTGATCACTCGCCCGAGGGTAGCAACAGCTTCTTTGACGATGCCAGGATGGAGGCTCCTAAGAAGAAGAAAGTCACCAAGGTTTCCCGGAAACTCGGCTATTGAGTCGTTTTATCTTTGACATTCGACAATGGTGCAGGGGTGGGCATATGGCCCAGGATGAGGCAGAATCCATGGGATGTGGATGGGCGGCTGCTTTTTATGTTTTTTTTTCTTTTTTTTTCTTGCTTCTTCTTTTCATGCTCCTTTTAACATTGGAATTTTTTTTCAGGCATGTATGGCCTTTTTGGGAAATCAATAGGAGGAAAGGCGAAACGGGAGGATATCGACGGACAGATGGATGGGCTCACTAATCATATCTCATACTTGGGAGGGGTGATCAACAACAAATTGGCGTTGCATATTTTTGGGCTGCGGATGTTTGGCAAAGGGGGAGATGGTCGCTTTGGAGAGAGCGAACAATATTAATCGGGGTGGAATGATGATGGGTGTGGTCAGGGATATTTCGGCGGAGTTTGGGAAGGAAAACGGGAGGAAGAAGGATGTTGGTTCTGTCAAACATCCTGGAGTGTGTATTATGTTGGTATTCAAGGATCATCGTGAGCGGAACTCTGTAAATCCTGTTGGTAGCTGGTAGTCGGGGTTAGGCTTAGTTATAGCAGGAGACTATTTTTAATGGGATTTTGCATGATAAATTCATGGGTGGTGTGGTTCCTGTGGTGATTGTGTGTGGGTGTTGATTTAACAATGAACTGGTGAGAAAAATAAATGACATACAGATTGTTTTGCTTTGATTTTGCATGCCTTGATGTGCGTGCTTATCCTCTTATTGCCAACCTTTTATTCTCGAGAGCAAAAAAGGAGTCTACTTGTCTTTCTTTCTTTGTATTGAGTAAGCTTGAGGAATGAACCCTTTTTTTGGGGGGGGTTTTTTTGGGTTTTTTTTTGGTTTTGTTCTGGGGCATTGCTGTAATTCTGAATGCAAAGATCAAATCCCTAAAGACTACAGCCCGGTTGTGTTTGTTCTTGGATGTTGTTTCTTCTTCTTTTCCTTTATTTTGGTATCATACATCACACACACAAAGATTGCCATCGACTGGTCTTGTGGGGGGGGGGGGGGAAGATGAAGAAAAAAAGAGTTATCAACAAAACTACCTGTCTGCCTGGCTGACCTATCTACAACAACAAACCCAACAAAAAGGTTTTGAACATCCCGGAAACACACTCTGGCTCAACCAGCCAAGCTAAGAAAACCCCCCACCAGATTGGGTACTTGGTGCCCCTGACCTTGTGGTGTACCTATGGAGCTTATACCTGGTGACATGTGTGCAACTATAACTACTCTCCCTCAAAGAACCCTCAATTCCAATCCCCAAACTGCAGATAAGGTTTCGAAAAAAGGGGCACTTTGATTAGTATGTGGCTAAGTTGTGTGTTGCCAGTCATTGAGATATTGTGCTGATTGTTGAAAACAGGTATGTACCCCTTCAGAACACCGCAAGGCATAACCGTGGAAAATGGGAACATCATGGGTAGAAAAAATCAATAATATTCCAGGGCTCAGCAGACAGAACGCAAGTAACACGAGGGGGGTAAGTGAAATGAAGCAGGGAAACAGAGCCAATTGAACCAAGCCTCCTTTCGCCTTTTCTTTCGTTCTCCTTCTTTTCCTTGACTGCCCCCGCAGGAACTATCGGGTTGTGTTGAGAATAGTAAAAAAAATAAAGAATTGGGTATTTTGTGTCCGGCCATATGAAGATAAACAGTCCTGGTGTACAAAAAAAAAAAAAAAGGCAGGTTGTGTCAGATCTCTCTACCAGTAAGCCCAACAGTTCTCAGAGCCCATAGCCATGCCAACGAAGAAGACTCAAACACCAAACCCTTACAATCGGAGTTTTGCTCGTGCTTAGAAGGTCCATACGCTGCGGTTGGTGAGTGTTGGGAATATCGTTAGAGATGGAAATCATGAATGGCCGAGTAAGGCCCTCCAATCCAGTTCCAAGGAACGGGAAGGGAGGTGCTGTCCCGGCGAGGTAGGATCGTTAAGTCTGAATCGGAAAAGGAAAAAGCGCAATTCTTAGTCTCGACGCGCAATGTCGTGGTAAGGCCACCCTGTGGCACGTAGTATTCACACCAGAAACCCAAAGGGTTAGGGTCTGGGGAAGTGGGAAGAAATCAAAACATCCCTGGCACCAGGAAAAATCGGGGAGGTGGATCCGAGGCCAGGGTGTTCAACGCCAACTCTATCTGCGAAGCTTCGCCCCATCCCGTTGCTTGAGCCTGCTGGTTCTCCATCCCTCGTACCATTGTTCCCTGCTGAGCTCGCGTAGCTCACTGCGCCACTCGCTGAACACGGCTTCCTTGAGACGAACAAAGTCGCAGTGTTCCTCATTGTAAGGGTCGGCGAAGCCCCATGGGAATTGGCGTCCGACCACTTCGGGCTCGTAAATGTCGGGGCTGATTATTGACATTGGGAAGAAGGGCACCTCATCCTCTTTCAGAGTGTCCTCGGCCTTGTTCCGGCGGACGGAGCCGTTGGATAGCCTCTTAGAGTTGGGGGACGGGCTTTGTCCCTGAATAGGTAGGCCTTGATCGTCTCCGCTTCCCTCACCCTCGCTATTTGATGATGGATGTTCTTCTTCGTCTTCGTCTTCTTCGAGAATTCTGCTAGAATCGGGAGTCGAATCGTCATCGTCGGCATCCAAGCCCAGGGCTTCCAGAGGGTCGAGATTGGCCTTCTTGAGGCTGCCCCAGACCGACCTCTTGAGCACATTCATGTGCTTGGTTGTGATGGTGTCGGCTTTGGCGATGACCGGGATGACAGTGGTCTTGCCTCGCAGCGTCCGGAGCACTTGAAGATCAAGGTCCTCATCAAGACTGCCCAAGATTCGGGCGTGGGGGAAATGATTCCCGCCATTGACGTGACCATTGGCAGTGGCTGCCTTGGCCGCGGCAACATTTCGGTCGAGTCGGGCCGGGTCGAGGACCAGAAAGACGGCATGGATGTGGGTATCCTGCACACCAGGTGATCTTACAACCTTCATCTCCTCGGCAAACGTCTCTTCGAATTTGTTCTCGAGGAAGCCAGACATCTCTCGGAGCTGCAAATCCACCACATTCTTCTCCAGGCCCTCCGAGTCCCACAGGGTCAGACCGATACGTTCATTGTCGATCTCGGTCTCGAGGTAATGGGGGATAAAGTTGCCGGACGGCGGTGGCTTGGAGAGTTCTTCTTGCTCGATGGTACTCTTGGAGCGCTTCTTGGCTGGGAGAGCAAGAGCAGCCTTGAGGAACTCGAGAAACGATGACTTGCCCGAATTGGAGGTGCCAACAATGAGAATGCTGCGGGGGGAAGACTCGGGTCAATATCCTGAACTTTGATAAGCAGCAACGACAAGGAATCAAGACTTACTTGAAAGGAGTGGGATCCTTTCTCCTTCGGACTCTTCTGGGACTGTTGATGGTGCTCATGGCGCTGCTGGCATAACTGTAGCGACCGCGATGTGCCATGCTCCCAGTACCAGCGTAAGGGTTGAAGTCACCGTTGGGGATGGGAGGAGGGGGGATGCTGAAAGTCGAGCGAGCTGGTTCCATGGAGGGCCGTGGGGCAGCAGTAGCAGCGGCGTCGGCGGGGTGACCAGCGGAGGGAGGAGAAGCATATTCGGCTCTGCCAGAAACGATGGCGATCGAGTCGGGGCGGGTCTCACCACCGAGCCCTAGTTGTGGTGCAGGGGCCCCATTGTACAGGACCGGCAGGCGTGGCGGAGACTTGGAAACAGCATCGCGCTGGCGCTGGAGCTCCTGCTCCCGGGCCAGCTTCTGCTGCTTCTTCAAGTCGGCGCTCTTACTGCGACGCAGCAACATTCCACCGAGGCTAGAGCGACGAGTGGGATGGGACATTGGCTTCCTTGAAAGACCACAAGAGTCAATGCTATCTCGGCGGTCAGCTGCTGGAAGGCAGCACAACGGGCCGGACGTTTCAAGCGCAGCTGCTCTCGAGCTGTGTGTTGCAATCGAGACTTCCTGAGGGCAGGGACACAGTCAAGCTTGCAGAATTAGCTTCTGCCGGGGCGCCTGGCGTAAATGGAGACGGATCAGCCTGGAACTTTGATGGGGGGATATATGGGGTGAGCAGAGTAAACTCTGTCTTTGGCTGCGGCTGACCTTGAGAAGCGGGTCGCAACTGGTTGATAAAAAAGGAGGGTAAGAATCAAAGGGGAGTGCGAAACACAGTTTCGCTGGTGTCGTGTTCAAGAACACCTGCTACTCGTAGGTTGTATTTGGTCGCAGTCGGGTGATTTGTGCTTTGTCCGGCTGTAGATCACCGTGACTTTCTTGGTGATCCTGAGGGAAGCCGCAAAAGAGGCAAAGAGCGTTTTGGGAGCGTGGTAGGTGGGTAACAAACACTCGGTGATCCCTCGGGGGGGGGGGGGGGGGGGTCCCAAGTTGCCGAGCTACTGGCAATGTGCCGGTCAGTTTAAAACACATTCACTTTCTTGCTCACATCTCCGATTCCTAATTGACGATTCCCAACTGCGCACCTCTCTCTATGCGCCAGTGAAACCACCAGCTGTTACCCCGCGATTCGACAGCGACGATGCTCCCATGTCGTTGATGGTGGTGGATAGGCTGCCGCTAGAAATAGCTTCCCACCCTGCTTCCCGTCCTCCTCCACCTGTCGCAAACAGTCTGATGCCGCACCCATCTTCCTAAACCGACCAATCCCATCTGATGTGACTTTTGAAATTGAATCCAGACTTACACAAACCCTCGCTATCTATCAAAATCCCGGCCTGATGGCAATACAGCGGAGGCCAGAACTCTCGCGGGACACAGTGCTTGGTGGCACGCGCTTTGGATACAGTAGGTCGGTAGTGGAGACTTGCTCACGCGTAAAAAGGAACGACAGGCCGAGACAAACGGCGGGGGTGCAAACAAAAAGGTGAAAGAGGTTGAATACAACAAAGTCTGGCGATAAACAGCCTTCCAGGACCTGTAGGACAAAGGTGATGCAGCGACGGTCCTTCTAGGGGAACCAAGGGGCGTTGGAAAGAAGAAGAGGACAGCACCTGTTCATCAGGAGCACGCAAAGAGAGAAAAAAAAGTCCGATGATTGAAGAGATTGGCTGATGGTACCTGCACCCGTGGTACTGCAAATAAGAGCAGGGGGCCAACTAAAACAGATGGATCCGGGCACACTGGAAACCTGCTGCCACCTAAACACCCTTGGTTCCGACCTAGTATCATGCCAAGCCAGAGAAAATGGCATCCAAAGCACTTCGAAAGGACGATTTCAAAGGTTATTACCGAGCATCCAAAAGATCAGATCGCTGCTGTCACCAAGTCGTTGTGGTTGTGGGAGCGGGACAGGAATGAATCCCCTTTCCTGCATGTCTCATCCGGACGAGAGAGACCAGACGGCCATGACGCTGCACCAAACATGGCGTCTTCCCCGACTTTAAATCCCCGCCTTGTATCTCACTCCCCAATCATCTCGTCCATGCCTTCGACAGACATTAGACGATCGCCAATACCACCTAGCCTTTTCGCTACCTTTGAACATTTAACAGACACCGACAATGGGAAATGTCAGAGTAACACCTCACCTCCTTTAAACTGCAGGGTCTAATGGCTGAGGTCGCAAGTCGTAGCAGCCAATCACCGGTCCAGAATCACACCCAACATGCTTCCATGCGCGTTCCGTTCTTCATCACCGGTCCTCAGCAAAACAGGCCTCTGGCCGATTCTTGCTTCTTGACGATACACGAAGAATGGGCGCCTACGCATCACTGCTGATCAGCCCATGCAACGACCCGTTCAGCCAGCATGCTTTTGCTTGTCACACAACCGTCAATGTTCTGATAGAGGGTACGGCCTGGGAAAAGGAAAAAACGAGTTCCACAAGCCACGTGAAAAAAGAGAAACGGTCCGCCCGACTCCGACCCCAGACGAGATGTCCGTGTCCATGCTGTGGTCTTTTTTCTTCTTTTTTTCTAGAAGGGTGTTTGTGTTCCTTTCTTATTATTTCTTATCACACCCGCCATGCATGCAGACGCCCAGACTGAGGAACAGAACTGACATTTCTGGGGGGGAATATTGCTGACGACAAATGGCATAACCATCTTATATGATCCCAAGTCGGACTGAGGAAGAGAACCCACAGTTCAAATCTCTTGGGACGAAGATAAACTGCCATATGCATGGAAAAGCCAGGACGGCCCCTGAACAAGGCAGGATCCCAGATTGTGGAGAATGAGATCGGGATTTGGTGTGTTTCAGAGTTAGACAGCATAAGACGACCCACTTGTATACATTTGAGGGTTATGGGGTGGGCGCTAAGCTGGATCGGGGCGTCAATGAATGGAAGACGAAGCGGATGCGTAGACGCCGTCTTTCTCTCACTGTCCACAACAATCCAGTCAACCTCACCGAGCGTGCGGATACAGCTGCTCGAAAGATGGTGGAGGACGAAGAACGCCTGTCGGTTTCTACTTTACCTAAGAGAATGGTTGGATCCCCCGGCAACACCCAACACTCTTTCTCGTATCATGACACTTTCTGGTGAGAGAGGTTGAGTGGACCGACGTCACAGGGCCAACAACAATCAAGCGTCAAAGCGTCAAAGCATCAAAGCGTCAAATAGCTATGGATGGAGTCGAGATGGAGACTGAGATTGACGAAACCCGTTCCCACTTTCGCTCGAAGCCCTACTACTGCTACTAACATACACACATACAGCAAAGCTGGAGTAGCTAAGTGTGTTTTCATTTGTCCTTCATAAATCTTGGTAACGAGACAGAATCGACCAGCTTGCCCCCAGAGCAGAAGAATTGCTGCCTGGATATGCCTCCTGGCGAGAAAAAAAGAAAAGGCAACATCATCATCGAGAGAATGACACCGCTCTGCTGCAACGGACGCACCCTCCATAACGAATATACCAAATACTATCCAACAAGTTTTGGTAGCTAACAAAAAGCCCTAAAGTGCTTAGGTAGTCTTCAAAAGCATATGATATCGACACAAACTTATCCTTACAGTTTTACGTTTCCTCGTACGTATATGCATATACATTTATATCATACATGGTAATCTCTATACTTTGCAAACATAAAAAGAAACTGAATGAGCTGATGAATATACCCTCCGTTTCCCTGGTTTAACTCTTGCTACCCGTCTCAACGCCCGAAGGGGTATCCTTTTTCTAGTTCGTACAATAAAAAAAAATGCAAACATGAATGATACCACCACCGACAGCACTGCCTGTTGTTATTAACCCTCTCAGTCCCGTGAATCCTGACCTTCTCGTTCCTGTTCATCATAATCATACACATCTTTGCAATATTTTAGCCAGCAAAAACATCATGCTGCAACTCAATCCCCATCTCCCTCGCCACCTCCCTCATCTTCACCTCCACCTCATCCTCCATCCCGCCTCCCCGCCCCAACAACTGCTTCGCCCGAAAAAACCACCAAACCGCATCGCTCGCCCACAGCACCCCCTTGAAAAGCAAATGCCTCCACGCGTTCCCCACCCTTTCCCCCCAACTCAACCCTCTGTCCTGCCACAAACTCCTGCTCGCCCACACCCCCATGATCTTGATCCTGTTGACTGGTGATCCCATGTTCGCATTGTTGGCCTGAACAATCCTCATGTTCCTGCTGATGAAAATCAGCTCTTTGGGCCACTTCTCCTCATCAGCCAGCATGTCCCTGATGCCCTGCTTCATCCTCCTTTGCATCTCGTAGTTCCTCTCGCTTGGGGATTTTGCCTTCATGGCCTTGAGGAATTCTTTCTGGACTCTGTTGTCGCCTCCTTCGTATGGGCGCATCAGTGTCGCGCTTGCAAACATTTCCGCGCCCCTCACCCCCCAGCTTGAGGCGATCTCGGCGATCTTGTTGTTGTCAAAGGTCATGAGGGCCTTCCAGAAGGAGGCATAGTCGTGGCGGAATTGATCCGACATGTAGACGTACAGCCCGTGGTCGATGAGCACGAGCTCGGGTTTGCCGTTGGGGAGACGCCGGACAAACATGTTGCCTGGGTGGGGGTCGCAGTGGACGACACCGAATTTGAAGATTTGGGCCGAGAACAAGTCGACAATGGTGGTCATTACGTCTTTTGGGGAGACACCTAGCCCGCCGGCAAGGTGGGGCCCGCGCCAGGCATTGCGGTCGGGTTTGAGCCATTGCTGGTTGGGGTTTGAGCGGAGGGCGGCGTGGAGGGAGGGCATGTCTGGGGAGGGGAGTTGCTCGCCGTGGACGCCCGGGGAGTAGTTCCTGTGGCCACCTCGCCAGGGGCGGGTGAGGTCGGATTTGTCGTTGAAGCGGACGCCTTCGATCCATTCGGTTGTGAGGACGCGTTTGGAGGATAGTTCGGGGTAGACTGGTGGGATATAGACTCTTCCTTGGAGGGCGGGCTCAGAATTGATCAGCTCGCGCATGACTTCGGAGTTGCGGGCTTCGTTTTCAAAATCGGTCTCGAGTTTTAGTCGCTCGGTGACGAAGGGGACCATTGAGTACATGGGCAAGTCGAACCACCAGGTATATACCCTCATCACGACCCTGCAATTTTATCAGTCAGCACCTCACTCATCCCACCCTCTGTGTCCAAAGTAAAACTGACTTGAAAGCCCACAAATCCCACCCAATCTGCTTCTCAATCTCGGGCTTTTGAATCTTGACCGCCACCTCCCTCCCATCCGGCAGCCTCGCCCAGTGAACCTGCGCTACACTCGCGCTCGCCCTCGCAGTCTTCTCCATCACCCCCTTCCTCTCATCCCTCCCTGTGAAATCCACTCCGAAAACCTCCTCCACCGACCGCCCCCCAAAATCGTCTCGTATCACCTTCTCAACCAGCTCCCATTCATCCTGCGGCGCGTCATCAAACATCCTCGCAAACATCTTTTGAAACTCCGGCGGCAATACCGCGCTCTGCATGGCAATTGCTTGACCAATCTTGAGGTATAGCCCGCCATTGTGTCGTAATAAATCAGACATGCGCTCCGCGCTCCGGCGATGAAGTTCGGGAATTCCGGATTTGCTACCGACTATGGGGAGAGGGTGAGGGCGGAAGTTGAGCTTGTAATCGGCGGCTACGAGGAGGCCGGTGCCGAAGGTTCGGAGGGAGCGGGCGATGCCCGAGGCGTAGGCTTGGGAGTCTATTAGGTAGCCCGCACCTAGGAGGGCGGAGAGTACGAGGAGGCGGCGGAGGTATTTTTGGGCGCGGGGGTAGGACCGGGGAGGGCGGGGCTCGCCGAGGGAGGAGGGGGAGGGTGGACGGAGAGGCTCGAAGGGTCCGGAGGAGGGGTGAAGGGGTTGGCGGGGGGGAGGCGTGGTGGTAAGAGGTCGGCGAGGGTGTGGTGAGCGCAGTGCTCGGATTGGGGTTATTGTTGTTCTTGATGTTGTGACGGTGGCGGAGAGGCAGAATCGTCGGTTGCTGGCTGTGCTGCCGGCGAGGCCATGGCGCCACATGATGCGCTGGGTGCGCTGGCGATAGATACGGGTGGTTTCTTTTTCTTGGTCGATTCTTCAGTTGTGGCAATTCTCAAGCTGTATCATCAGTTTTGTTGTTTATAGAGGCAGCAAGAGAAAAGAGTGCCGAAATACTAGGTGAGGTTGTTCGTGGGGGATTTTGTCGATGACGACTGACAAGCGAGAAGGGCCAAGCTCTCAAAGTCCCTCCGACGCCGATGGAGCTTGACCCGCTTTTTGCCGCCTCCCCCCCCGGCCACTTGCCCCGCGTGTCCGCAATGTCTCCGAGGCCGGTCGGGCTTACGAAGCGCCGATGGGTATCTCCAGCACCGCTTTGCTCTCCAGGATGGCTATTCATTTAAATCGTATGCTTGTGAAGCTGATGACGATAAGGTTTATTTTTCTCTACGAGTAGCCATCTGACTCAACGCAATCCTACTCGACAATTCTCTATCCGACAATTAGAACTACTCTCTGTGAGCGATATGAGGACCGAACTCTCACGTCTTCAAATATGCAGTACATACAGTGGCCCAATACCTATCCCCCGAAAACAAGAAGCCTATCGTGACTGACTGGCCACGCGTGCTGTCGTTTGCTAAAGTAGGCTCGCCATGATGCTGGCTTCTGCAGCTGCATTTGAGCCTAACATTGCCTAATCACCAGCATCGCCGAGGGGCAGTTGAGATAGAACTTCGGGTTTGTAAACAACAGCCCCTTGATACCGCCCGTTGAAGACAAGATTTGGGGATATCAAAGCAGCAGGGATCCGTGGTGGAGCTGTCTGCATCTGAAGATGTGGATGTGGACCTGACATGAAGCTTGTTCTGAAACTAAGATAACGTGATACCGATAGGGCTGCCCAATGTCAGTGATGGCGGAGGTACCCCCTAACACGCTGGCGACAGCCTCTCCCTTGCTCTCTCGGGGTGCCAGACCGGGTTCAGGATGGGCCGGACCATGGATTGAAAACAATGCAACAACGTTTGCTGTTGGCGGTAGCTGCTCGATGAAGCTTGGTGAAGCTTGGTGAAGCTTGATACACCAGCCCTTTGGGGTCCAGAAACAATCACGGATGGTTCGTCGTGTCTGGCCGACGTAACATCCAGCCACTACTGTGTAGCCAAATCAGGGCCAACATCCGCAATGGATTGCAACCCTGACTACAAATTCGCAAAGGAGTGTGGGAGACAGGGGAAATGAGCGATGAGAAAGAATAGGGCGCCGGAAATTGACGCGACACCAGCGATTGATAAAGGCTCGCCCTCATGGCGTTCCTCTTGAGTGAGGTTAACGGCCACCAACAAGCGAGACCTCGGCTTGACTCTGGCTCCCATTATGATTTTGGTGTCGTCTGAGCCCAAATGGTTCTTCTGCCCTGCTTGAGCTGACGGTGGCCTTTTTTGCTTGCATCATGGGCTTTGTTCGGCTGGCAGAAAAGCCTGGCTGTGAGACTTGAACTGCGTCAGTTGGTGAGGCGTCCCGTCCAATGATTGCGTCGTCCCGCAAGCTCCCGCCGTGGTGCCATCTGCAAGGACGCCTGGGCTTGTGCTGCTTCCCGGTATTTCCTGCATTTCATGACTTGTGTGTTCCGAACTGTATGCAGAGCGAGGTTTTTATTGCGTCGTCGGTCCTGCAGAAGCGTGCCATGTGCCCCCGTAGCCAGATCGAGCAGCCCACGGGAACGACCTTCCTCATCCAGCTCGCGCAACCCAAAGCCACGGAACCTGTAAAGCCTAAGAATATGGAATGAACCATCCACCCATCGTCCAGAGCCAAAACTCGGTGCAGGTGAGAATTCGTCGAGAAAGATAGGGGCTAGGGAAGCATTGCTCCGAGTCTAGTTCTAGTTTTCTCGGGACGACAGGTTGAGAGCCGGTGGACGAGGTGGGGGGCGCGTGAGGAAGGAAGAGCGGATCATGATTCCGGCGGCTTTAGGCTACTCTTACCCGGGAGGCCATTGACTGTATTTGACGTCCCGTCATCCAAGGCTGCGAGAGGCTTGTGATGGGGTCAGTTAACAATTACACTGTGTAAAGATACACAGACCTGTTGTGAAGTGTTTGTCAATCATCGGATTAGGTCGGTCCATGCATGCATTGATGACATTGATGAAGAGTCCCAGGTTCCTCCTTTGGGCTCCGAAGCGGGCACTAATCTCGGACGCAGACGAGCAGGTGTTCCAAGTTTTACAACAGAGTGCTCGGGAGCGAAAGAGTACATCGTAATCTCATGTGTATCGCATCGAGCGTGGAATGTGTTGAAGATTCTTTGGTGGTAATTACGCAGAAGCTGCGCCTCGAAGCGAGGTACGGCGAGGCCATCCCAGCCAAGAGCTGTATGTGCTCGCTGTTCCCCACATGCATGCGGTGGGTGAGTGGCCCAGGCTCGCTCAACCCCCTAACGGGTCTCCCACCCCCCATTTCCCGATTCCCAATTGCGCTCCCCCCGTCACCTCACCAGTGCTTCGCATCGCGTGTGTGTGCAACTCGCCGTCGCCAATGTCAATGCATTCCCTTTGCTGGGAAATCGCGAATTAAGTCGACTCCGGATCTCGAGAATCGAAGAGAGCGACAGCACCCCGCTATCCCATTCCTTGAACACGATAAAAAAAACTGCTGGACGGAACATCAAGCGCCGCGACGACTTGCTGGACTTGGCCAAATCAACTGTTGACAACAATGAGCGACCGATAAAAACGAAATCGCCGAATATCGAATTTGCTATTCTCACCACTCTCCTCTACCAGACAGCATACGCTCGCTTCGGTCTCGCTCAGTTCTTTCGCATGTATCCAACCGACTGTATGCGCACACGATCCTTGAAAACTACACTCCCTTCAGCCACTACTCATACTCGGTGGTTCAACTGAGGAATCGAACCTCTCTCTGACCTGCCGCGTCTTGACGACGCTGGCAACATCTTTTTCCAACACTTTTCACGGTTATCTCGCCTAGAGCTTTCTGACAACATGTTGCGACCTGCGACGCCATTGTCGGTGCTGCTCTTCGCGGCGTTCTGCCTCCTCCTCCTCTCGTCTTTGTCGGCTCCGATTATTGGCGCTATTCCGCTGGGTCAATGGATGGGGGTTGATTTTGGAGTTTTTGGTTTCTGCAACCGCGGGAGCTGCACCCCCGTAGAGATTGGCTACGATGTTCGTAAGTGGCATGAAAACTTGGGTTGCTGTTTGTTTTTAGCTATGCTGCGATTGCTTACCCGTTCCCCTCAGAACAACTCAGCGCCGACGGCTTCGACATCCCGGCGGGGACACGAACTACCTTGACCACTCTTCTCATCATCCACCCAGTCGCCGCGCTTCTGACGCTGATCATGTTCGTCTTGGCTGTGGTCGCCCACTTGCATAGCCCATCGCACTCAGGTCGATACCTGCTTGCCTTGTTCATCTTTGGGATCTTCACCTTTTTAGTCTGTCTCTTGAGCTTCCTGGTTGATGTGTTGCTCTTTGTGCCGCATATGGCATGGGGCTCCTACATTGTCCTAGCCGCTACCGTCCTCGTTGCCATTAGCGGGCTGGTGTCGTGTGCTATGCGTAGGACGATTGTCAGCAGGAAAGCCAGAAAGAAGCGCATCGCCGAGAATGCAGAGATGAGTGGAGAGAACTACTACAATCGACAGCTGCAACAGGCCCCTCCGGTGTCCACTAGTCCTGCACCCCAGCAGCCTACTGTCCCGATGCTCAGCGGTGCCAACGGAAGGCCAGACGCACTTCCCGAGTTTGCTTCGTTCGAGAAGAAGGATGATCGAAGCAGTGATGAGAGGGTGCCCCTCACCTCAATGAGCCCTATTGATAGATCTGCAAACAACAATTACACGACGGATGGCTCGACCACTTATGTCAACGACATGGGCGCAAATCCGTCAGATATGTCGGCACAAAGGTCCTTGACGAATACTCCCGGGCCTCGAGGTTATGCTGATCCTTTGCCTGGCCCTGATGGGCATCCCATGCGAGCGCCCTCTTATGAACGGATGAATTCGAGAGGGAGAGGCGGGGGTCCGCCAGGAGGCTACAGAGGGCGTGGAGGATATTCGGGTCCTGGCCGAGGTGGCTACAATGGATATGGACCACCACCGCCAGGAGGAGGGCGCGGGGGATACGGCGGTCCGCAAGGCCGTGGAGGGTACGGCACTCCGCCAAGTGTCAGGGGAGGTTATGGCCCACCACCTCGCGGTGGCGCCGGGCGGCCCCCTCCGCCAAGCTATCAGGGAACTCCCGGTCCCTATGACAGAAGACCGTCGCCAGCAGGTTCGTACGGGGCCGGGCCTGTTCCGTATGACGCTCGACAGCCATCGCCAGGTCCGCCGTCTGCGCCTGGATATGTTGACAGGTCGGCCTCGACTGTTTCGGCTGGAGGGTACAATGCCTACAACCCCAACAACCGTGAGAGCCTTCCAAGGGCCGAGTCGCCACCACCGCTGCCCGGAATCGACGACGGCATTCCTACCCAGGCTGTGGAGATGGATGCGACGGGCAGCAATCGTGGTGTGGGACAGTACGGGATCCGAGATAGTGATTCCGATGTTGCGGGCATGCTAGCGATGCAGCAGGCGAGGTTATCGCCAGGGACGAGACACGAGACCTATGTCAGCGAGGCGAGCAGATACAGCCAAGATGAGTAAGTCGTATCTTCAGATCCGACATTCCCTTTGCCGCGGCGTCGACATTGCTAACTCTTTTGTGTCCTAGTAATGCATATGTCCCCCCTAGGCAAGCCTGGAATCAAACCCCAGCCAGGACCCCGTCACCACTTACGGCTGTTTCCACCCGGCCACCTGTTGATCTCAGGGGCGGTCCCGGTCCCAACCTTCAACCACCACAGCAGCAAACAAACCCAGGGCTAAGGCCAGCCCCTAGCGAGTACTACGAAGACGTGGACCCTCGCTTCGCCGAGCCTGCTCCTACAGCCAGTAATTCCTCCAGACCGAGAACACCTCCTTTGCAGCCCCTTCAAATGGCTAACTCGTACGAGGAAATTCCCCGGGGCGCCCGCAGCCCGGCCGAATCTGAGCGGTCCAATTTCACTTCTATTTCACAGCGGGGCATCAACCCTCGCTGGCAACCACCACCAGAGATGCCACAAATGATACCCCGGCGACCAGTCGGTAACAATAATCCCCGCCCTGCCGATATACTTTTTAATTCCAACCCAGACTTTGAGTTGCCCACACGAGGAGGGGGTAACCAGCCGAGATAAGGGGAAATAATCAAAAGTGAAAGGAGCGGAAGTTAGGAAGGAAAAGTGGAGGTGTTTATGATACCCAGGGGTTCACAAGAGCATGAACTTTTATAACACAACAAAATCACACCAACCCAAGCAAAATTTGCCTTTTTTTTTTTTTCGCCATTTTCTTTTCGAGTTTCTCAGCAGGGCAAAAAGAGGGGTTGTCTTTTATGACGAAAGTACAGTACCTATTTCTCTCGACCTTCTCGCCTCAGTATATATAGGATCTCTTCTTGGTTTTTCGGTTCTCGATGTTTTCTTTCTTGCATGTTTCTTCACTCAAATCCATGAGTGGATGGGTGGGTGGTGGTTTGAGCTTATCAGAACATTTTTCCTTTTTATAGTTGTATGTGTTTTGGGCGGATGGAAACAAAGCTTTTTAGTATAGCTTCCTCTGCTTGTTGTTGTTGTTTTGTTAGAGTTAATATGTACTGTAAGGGATAGGTAATTGACCAGCGGAAAAGGGAGGGTGAGGGGGGGTGGAAAGCTAAGGTACCCAACAAAGGATAGGAAGAATTGGGTGAGGGTGAGAGGGTGGGCATTAGCAGCGAGCATTCTTTTTGTCATGAGTCGTGAAGGACAAAAAATGAAGTAGCTTTTTGCGTGAACCATCATTCATATTATGGTGCTGTTGTATCTTGTGACTCTGTGCTTTTGGCGATGTTGATTTATGTGAACTCCCTTTTATTCTTAGTGTTTTGGATATGTATACGGCCTTGACAGCTCCATGCTTTGTTCCTTTTATGTGTGAGTGCGATTGTCATTTGGTTTGTATTTGTATCTATAATAATAATAAACACAACGTAACGCTGGCTTATTGTGGGGTTTTTTATTTGTATTCTTACTATCTATCCACTACCACAGTTCAGTAGGCCCCTAGGCCCCCCTTGTAGATGGCAAAACTTAAACAGCCACTGTGCTGGCTAACACAAGATTGGGGGAGGGGGGGGGGGCTGTTAGAAAAAGACTGATCTTGGAGCTGGATGATTAGAACCCTTAATGAAAAAGACTGCTAGCGAGGCTCTAGCAGCCCTGTCACGACGAAGGGATTGATGGGTGTTCCCAGAAGATCCCAGATGCCAAACCTACCTACCACTTGACTCTCAATTGCTTTTCAATGCCCGTCTGGAGGCCAATCAAGTCATCTTCCAAGACCCCGTTTAACAGCTCAAAAGGCGTAGTCGATGGTCTTCAGAGGAGGCCTATCGACAATCATCTTTGGTGGCATTTTCTCCGGTCTTCTGAGCCACGTCCAAACATATCAAGAGGCATACTCAATTGTCTTCAATATATGTATTTTGTGTATTCGCTGGTGTATTCGCTGGCGTCTACTGTCTATTGTAATAGATACACACCCCCTCTCACTTTGTCTTTTCCTTCTTTCTTGTCCTCTCCTTGACCTGATTTCGACTTCTTCTAGCTCGTCCAACTCTTCATCTTCCTCATCCAACTGCTTGTCTGATTTGTATGGAATTTTCAGCTCATGGCTTTCCCCCCCTCCAGTGTTGCCATAGTCTTTTCGAGCTCTGCTTTGACACGCTCCTTCCTTGGTGTTCCGAGGGCTTTAGCATTTCGCCATTCCAACTTGGCCTTCAAAATATCCAGAATTTCAACTTTTCTCCTGAGCCCAAGCACCTCCTGGCATTGATTATGGAGATTTTCCAATACCGCTTGCCCTACCTGAATCTTTTGATCGTGGTCATGTATTATCTTTGGCCCAAACATCCCTTTCTTCTCCTATCGTGAGCGTGTCTAATCTTCTCTTGCTATCCCGTGCCTCCCACATCAGCGGCCGTTTGCCCTCTGCCAAATCAATTACCATTGGCCATGTCTTAATCAGCAGGTCATCCCGCTACTTTTGTGCCGCTCTCGACTCTCTTTTTCCCGGAACAGATCTTGTTCAGGAACCTCTTGATCGGGGTCCTGTATGGACTTTTGGCCATTTGGACTGAGCTGCTAGGTGCAGCAGGCACTTGTTTCTCGTTTTCCTCTTCCGCAGCCATGCCACCACACGGCTCCATCGCGGGCAAACTGCTTTCTTTGATTTTCTTGGGAGAGACCTACTCCTCCAATCGCACGCCACCATTCCTAGCTTCCCAGTCCTTAACCGCATCTGCCAGCGGAATGGTGTGGCTGTGGCTATCGAGATCGACATCTTCTGGTTGTCCATTAATCTCCATCCGATCACCACCATTAGCGACTCCGACATGGACCTGCTCATGGTGTTGTAAATAGTGAGCACGGACGCAGGCCGGGGAGCACCATGCTGTAGGCTTTTTGAGATTGACAAAACATTCTCTGCAGAATCGGAGGTCGCCTGGAGTGGGAAGAGAATCTGTCATCTCAGTGTCGTGGTCATGTTGCGCATGATCCTTGGTAGCGTGGACACAAGTAGGGCCCGAGGAACAATGGTGAGTTTTGAGGTGATTTGGCTGATGAGGAACACGGTTAGTACGGTGGAGACAAGAGAGGGCACAGGGAAGTGCGGACTCACATATCCGTCGCGTAGACATTCAGGCGAGCAGTAGACAGTCTTCTCTGCGCCCTCGACTTCATATCCCACAAGAAGGGCGCAGAGGGTGCAGGCTTTGAAGTCGCCAGGGTTGACAGGATTGTGACACACCGAGCATGGAGGCAGGTTGTACAGCTCGGTCACGCTTCTTTGCTGTTCGGCAAGCCGCTTCTTGTTTGCTGCTTTTTTGGCCCTTTCCAAGGCGTGGGCAGACTGCGCTCTCTTGAGCTCCGCTAGCCTTGTCTGTAACTTTTCGATTTTGTCCGGGACACTCGAGGCGTCTTGGCGTTCCTCCAAGATTTTATCCTTGACTTGCTCCATGCTAGCATTGTCCTGTTCGAGCATGTTGTAGAACTTCTTGTGAGCCTCAGGTACCTCGCCACTCTGTCCACCCTCAGTTGGTTGTGGCGATGCCATGAACAGGACTTTTCTGAGCACCTCGACTCTCTCTGAGTGATTCGTGGCTGCAAGAAGTTTCTCTGGTAGATCGGTTATTGGCAGGCCGTCGTTGCCGGTCAGTTTCCTCAACGAGGCGGACACAACAGCCATGAGCTCCTCAATCGGCGCTGATCCCGCAGCGAACTCTTCCAGTTTGTCGGCGATGGCTATCCTATCTTCTTCCTCCACCATGGATCTCAGTCTCAGGGTAGTCAGACTGTCGGCGTACCACCGCTCTTTTTCTTTTCTCACATGTTCGTCAATGAGGCGTGGATGGATCTGGTACTGCTTTGCCTGTTCTATGAGGTCTGCCAACTTTTCGAGGAAAGAAGGGGGGGCGGCTGTGAACCATTCGCCCCGAGGTAAGAGTAAAGGGTCTTTCAGCAAGTCTGCTGGAGGGTTGCCGAAATATCGGGCCTTGTAGAGATCCAGGATGCGGCCGTAACAGGGCGGGCAGCATATCAGAGCGTCGTGGTCTGTTGGGCCATTGCCGTTCTGGAAATTATTGATAGCATGAGTGGTCTGATGATTTTGGTGTACTGTGGAAGCTTCTGCGGCGAAACGGGCGTCTTGGGCAGCGGCAAGAGCACATTGGACGAGGATGGCCGTCATGGTTCAGGAGGGGGGGGCTTGGGGTCCAATCCCGACGCGACCTGGTAATTGTTCGATAAGACCGGTGGTCCAAGTGGCGACTATGTATGTGTAACACTGATGATGCAGTTGATTGACTGAGACAGAGTGATGGAATTGGTGTCGAGGTGAGAGAGCTTCCCTCAAAGTTACCTCGAGGTGAGATCGATCATCGGTCCCGCAGTGTGTGCTCCACACCGAGCTTAAAATGCCAAGCCTGCCGTGGGACCTGGCCCCTGCGCTTTCCAGAACTTGGCTCGTCTTGGCGGGCGCGCCGCGCAAAGGGCTCCAACAAACCAGGCGCATCGCATTCTTTCATCGAGTTCCTCCCGCAAGCAGCAACGCCAAACCAAGTGCGCAAATATGGCAAGTCATACCCAACGTGTCGAGTGCTCCACGATGCATCCATTAACCAAACCCGAGTTCAATCCAGGCCGACAAACTCCGTACCCAACAAGAGCTCGAGCGGCTGCAGGCCAAGTACATTGGCACCGGGCACCCAGATACGACGAGTTGGGAGTGGAAGACCAACATTCACCGCGACACCTACTCGAGCATCGTTGGTCACCCGCCGCTTCTGTCATATATTGCGCTGGCATCAAACGAGCCCGTGACCAAAGTGCGCGCCGAGATGATCAGAGTGAGTCACCCTCGGGCATTGGAAAAGCAGGACATGTGCTGACATACTTTGATGCAGAAAATGATACAGCCCGCCGGCCCACCACCGGCGAGAGAAGAGGATACGATCATGGGTGGTGGACAGCAGAGTTGAGTGACGGATGAAAGAGTCTAAAAATGCATATTTACCCGCTTTCACAACAGGAGAAAGGACAGATACGCAGAGAAGGACCAGCCGGGAAAGGTGATTACTGAGGCCAGGCAAATTGCCTGTCTCTCTTGTCTATCATTTCCACGGCTGCTGTTAGCAGCGGTATCAAAGTATACCCTCCAAGATTGGAAAGCCAAGCAGACACGCTTCATGGGGAAGCATCACACGCACTCACGCAATCCCAGCCGCTAGGAAATACCCATATAATAAACCCCGCGATGATACCCCTTCAACACCAAACACCTGGCTCCCATGTTCGTGACCATCCCATTACCCCCGTCTTCTTCTCCTCCCATTACTCGGCCCAGCCTCCTCCATCTCTTCATCTTGCTGGTCGCCCTGCTCATTATCCTCGCTACCTTGTCCTTGGTCCTGCTCCTGCGCATTTATTTCCGGCTTTCTCTCCTTAACGCCCTTTAAACTGACCTGAATCTTTGCCTCCAACTCCGGGTCCGAATTCCCGTAGATAGTCCTGACAAACTGAGCAATCGACTCTTTAGGCACCTCCACTTTCCCTCTTGGCCCTACATGCCACGTAGTAGAGTCTTCATCACCAGCGCCCTTATTGTCCACCATTTTGACCAAGTACCCATGCTTAATCATCCGTTGTAGAACAACCTCGGTCTTCTCGGTTGGATTGGCTGGGTCATTGGGATTCATGCTAGGCATGTACTCTGCCGCGTTTAACCGGGCTAGATGTCTTCTCAGGCGAGGGTCACTAAGCTCGCCGCCGGAGATGGTGATTAGGGAGATTATCGTGGTGTAAATGGCCGTATAGGCGGCTTCCCCTTCTGCGGAAACGACTTTTGAGGGACGGGTTAGGACAGGCGTGCGCAGTTCCTGCGGGAGAATATTTGTAAGAATGTAAGCGTTTGAGGTCGACTCTTTCTGGGATTGGCTTTTGGCCGCCTTGCGCTTTTGTTCCGTGGTCATGAGATTCTTATCTCTAGCCGGAAGCTCCACCATTTCCATGCCAAAGACTGCTCGGAGCTGTTTCTGAGCGCCGGCAAATACGGCTTTGAACTGACGGCCGTTTGGGCCGAGGACTGGAGCTGGGTGTCAGTTTCGACAGCTTGAAGGAGGAAAGAGGGTCCACGTACCTTTCTCCCTAATCCCGTCTCTCCTAATCGGCGTACGAGAGTAATCACATGCAATAGCATACCGAACCAATCCTTTGATCAATTGACTGAGCTCCTCATTTGGAGGAGCATTCACCGTCTCATTGGCAGCATCGTCAGATGCGTCTTGGTCCTCTTGTGGCTCTCGCATATCGACATCTTCCTCTTCGTCGACGACCGGCCGTTGGCGGCGGCCTTGTTGGAGTCTGGGCATTCTCTCAAGTATACACTTGTCCCAGAAACGAAGAGCGAGAGAACTGGTAGAGATGGGCTGCACGGTTAGTTGATGTGACGCGTCGAGTCTAATTGATTCTTGGCGCGCGTCAAACGCCAAGCAGTTGCGCGACCCCCATGTGCCTCTTTTTTTTGCCTGCCGGGAAGGAAAAGTGGGTTGTGGAGAAGGGCCCACCTAAAATATTCAATCTGCAAGGTGCTCATCGTCGCAAAAGTTGCGACTGGGCTTGGTGGAAGCAACATCTTGAATTTTTCGATACACGGCCGACGAGGAGCTGACAACTTGGTGGTATTTTCCCTTGTTTCTTGAGTTTCAACAGTAAAACAAAGAAAAAGGAAAACAGCATATCAGATGCTCAGGCGACAGGTGACTGGCAGCGCCAGCTTTGTTTGCTTGAGGTGCCAGCTTCAGTTGGCAGGTGCCGCAGGTCCAGGCTTCCTGTCAGCTTCTGGGGCCGGCGCAAGAGTCGCAAACCGATCGTCGAGATACTTTGGAAGTCGGCCTGTTTCTTCGCTCTCTGTGCTGTCGAGGCATGCCGCTTTGCCGCTTTCGAGTCAACGATCGCATTCACGATGCTACGCTACCGATTCCTCTTCAGGGCCAAAACCAAATTCCGAAACTGAACCCGAGATAACGACGGAAAATTTCTTCGAAATCGAAGTTGGAGGAGGCAGAAAGAGAAAAGGGGATCAGAAGATCCTTGAGCCAGCTCCGTGGGAGCTCGACTCTGCACACAAGGAACAAAACAGAGGCCAGGAGCACAGTCGAGCGGAGAGTCAGCATGCGAGTAAGGAGGAAGGCCAACGGCTCAGGGGCGGGAACCGAACAAAAGGCAAAAGAGATATCGGACTCGAGGGTACAGAGAACCCACCTTATTGGAGGGAATTCGCAAAACCGGGCCAATATGTGATAAGGGAGAACCTGTACTGGCCCTCGACACATTTCATAGAGGAGTCAAAAACCTGGAAGTCCAAGGGGCAGCGTGTCGAAGCTGCGCGAGAGAACCTGGGGTTGGATATGTTGGGCAAACCAGCAGCAGCAATTGTGCTCCGCAAAAAGCCGTTTAGACCATTTGAGACCCTCCCGATGGAAGATGTAGAGCTGGGACAGACTTCGGCTGTGCTCCAGAGGCTGCTCAACGGTGGCGATAACAGCCTCACCTCTGAGCAAATATTGCTCAACATCCACGAGCTACAACCGGTAGAAGAACGGGTGCTGGGTGAGGCCGAATTTGTCGCACTCAGGGATACTCTCATCCAAGGCTTCACAGTTGCGCAGCTCAACGCATACATTGAGACCTGGAACTCGGTCCGTCAGTTCAAGGATCCCGAAGACTTCAAGAAGACAAGCCCTCCCTGGGTCCTCGAGATACGTCCATGGTTTCCCGTCGTCGAGAACCCCCCACCAGGCCTCGATCCAAAGCTTGTTGGTTACATCGCGCCAGGAGCCTCTCCCAAAGAGAAACTGGTGATGCGTTTGATGCGCATGTGCTGGGGTTTGTCATGCCGCAGTGTTCATGAAGAACAAGGTTACTTGGACGTGAAGCTGCGAAAGGCCGAGTTTGACCTACTGACCCTTGCTGGCCAACGGTGGTTAAAAGACATATCACGCGGTCTGTTAAAAGATGGCAAGCAGATTGAAATGTTCCGCAACTCGCATTACATTTCTATCATGGCGCCGAAGCATACTGCCGACTTGATTCTCGACCGGATTAATCAGGTGCTATCCCGAGTCAAGACTGTTCAGTTCAGCGCCAGCTTCATCTCCCCAGGGCCTCTGGAGATTGAGCCCGCGGTTTTGAACCAAGTTGAAATCATGACCAGCAGCATTGTTCGCCGCAGCCCGTCCGGCGACAAGTTCCTCGTCACATGGGTTGAGATGCCTGATCGAGACGAAGTCACCGAAAACTCTGGCGAGCAGGTGCTCCGGCTGCTGAGCTACGCCTACCGTGCCGACCCTCGTGCTTCTCGGGCTCTGATAGAAACTCCCGAGGCTCCCTCCACGGCTCGCTACCTCCCCGAAGTAGACTGCGGCCCCAAGCTCCCCTGGCACGAGCGCAACAAGTCATGGGCCAGATGGACCGCCGCCACGGAGTCCGTTCCATCAAATACGAAGCCAACCAATATCCTCTCTCCTCCCAGGCCGGCCCCGCCGACCAAAGCAACAGCCTCGTCCGCCGCAACCCGAGTCCCATTCGACATCGCCGCCCGCCCCATCGAATTCAAAGACCGCAGCGAAACTCTCCCCGTCAACAGGGCCAACCACTCCCCCGGCTGGTCCTTCCGCCCCAAGACCGACACCACCGCCATCTTCGGCCACGTCCTCTTCTCCTCCGTCTCCCCCACCACAACCGACCCCCCAACCCCCGATCTCCCGCGGAGCTTTGCCCCCATCTTGCCATGTGTGCGGTTCTTGCCTCTCGAATCCAATCTCAAAACCCCTGGGTTATGGCACATGGTTACCGTCCTGAGATTCATCCCTGCACCAGACGCCGACCCAGCTCTGGCCCAGGCTGCACCTAACCTTGAGCTCCGCTTCGAAGCCGACCACCGCGAGATTAAAGGGATTCAGGATCTTCGGGCAGTGATCAACAATCATGATGCGGACCTGCCGTTGCCTGATTCTCCGGCGGATGTCAGGCTCCACCAAACGCAATACTACAGCCTCCCTGGTTTCGGGATCAAGAAGTATGCCGAGCCAGTGTTTGAGTTTCTTCGGGATAGCGTTTTGAAGCCGTGGGAGGAGAAGTTGTCAACCCCTCCGAACCTGGATGGGTTGAAATTGCCCAGGAGGCTGTTCACCGGGGAGGTCAACAAGGGTGGGGAAGAGGAGATAGAGATGGACTACATGTTTGCCGGGCTGGAGATCCACCGGACGATTACGAGTGAGTGGGGCGGATTTAGGTTGCGGTATACAAATGTTAGCGGGGGGTTGAGAAGGGGAATCAGGAGTGAGATTGCGTTGGATGCTGTGCCTGTTGAGGTTGTGAAGGAGGAGGACGATGGTAAGGTGGAAATTGAAGGGGGGGGGGAACAAGAGAAGATTGTGTCGGCGGAGGAGGTGGTGAAGGAGATTCCCGAGGGGGGGGATTTGGTGAAGGCTATTGATGATGCGCTGGCTTTGGCCGAGCCGGTGGAGAAGCCAGAGGAAGAGGAGGAGGAGGAGAAGAAGGACACTAAAGAGCTGACGAGGGGGTTTTTGGAGGCGGTGGGCAAGATTGCGAGAGGGGAGGCGTTGGTGGGGAAGGATGGGACGGTGGAGAGGGAGGGGTTGAAGTGGTTTGGGGATTGGACGGTGGAGGGAAGTAGCAAGGTGTTGTAAGGGGTGGTGAAAAGAAGGAAATGTATTATATGTATAGAAAGAATGGGTCATGAGAATAGCCGGGCTTTGCTCAGGAACGGACGTGTATAACACAAGGGTCAGATGATGGGCTGCATATAAAAAGGGAGCATGGATAAAATGCATATTGAGGAACATCACTTTGAGCATCTCTATCGCTCTCTCTGGGAGGACCACTGTTTTGATCGTCATGACGCCAGTAGATATCTAAATCAAGCTATGAAGTATTACAGTTCGGTTTACTTCAAAACATGTTTGAATATGAAAAGGTAGAGAAGTATGGTATTCTCTATTTGGGGAGAGAGAGAGAGAGAGAGCGAGCAGCTGAAGCGGCTTCACTGCAACTGAGAGGATAGTGGATCGACAATAGTCAATCGTCGGACATTCTCAGGCCTGCTCTCCTTCATATTTATCACAGTAATATATACAATAATAAAACACAACCCAACAGGTATCTCACTCTAACCGCTCTCCGAGATTCCAGCCCTCTTTGCCTCGTTCCTCTCCTTCCTCGCCACCTTCTCCCTCTTCCTCGCCTGGTTCATACTCAGGCTCGGCTCCCTCGCCAACTCCATCGCCTCCTCTAATTTTTTGGGAGTAACCTCATCAAGCAGCAGCCTCCCCAGGTTCCCCCTCCTCCACTCCTGAATTACCCAGTCCGCCGCATGCTCCAAGCTTTCATCACCCCCCTTCCTCAACTTCCCCGTCCGTTTCGCCGCCGCCCGTAAAAACTGATGCACATCGTTTGTCGGCCTCCCCATCCCGAACCTCTCCATGTACGTCGCCTCCCTCACCAGGTTCAACCTGTAGAGCAGGTAGTCGGCGACGGTAACAGAAGGTATAATCCCATCCTTGACACACCCCACCAGCGCCAGCTTGAGCATCGCCTCCGGCTCACTGACGTACGGCACGAACACCCCCGGCGTATCAACAATGAACACCCCCTCCCCCAACCCCACAGTATCCGGATCACCAGAGTCCTCCCCCGGCAGAATCCTAACCGGCGTCCCCAATTTCCTCGTCACCCCCGGTTGGGCACCCGTTTTGGCTGCTTTCCCCAGGTGTAAAGAATGAGACCTAAGTCGGTTTAATAACGTCGACTTCCCCGCGTTGGGCATACCAACAACCATAACCCTCAACCCCGTCAGGCTATCCATCTCCCTCGCCACCTCTTTAATCCCCTTCAACAGTCCCTGCAACGAATTCCCGTGCACCCCCATCCCCAAAAAGATCATATCCTTCACATTCATCACCTTGGGCGGCTTGTGAAAGTTTTTAAGAGTCCTAATAACATTGCTTGGGGGCTGTGTCCCCGGCACCGGCCGTCCGTGAGGTCCCATCTGGGCTGGGGGGGCGAGGTCCCGTTTTGTATACACGATAATTCTCGATCTTGGTACCCCGGCCGAGGTGGAAGACAGAGATTGTTCCAAAAGTGGGTTCCAGCTGGAGATGGGCACGCGGAAATCCCTCACCTCGAGGATGAGCCCGACGTTGGAGAGGGACTGGCGCATCCGGGTGAGGGCTGCGTTGTGGTGACCCAAGAAGTAGGAGCGGGGAAGGGAGGCGGAGATTTCGAACCTGTCGCGGGGGATGAAGCCAGTGAAGTCGATGGGGAGGGCTTCTTTTGGCGGTAATGGTGGTGGACCACCATCACCATGGCGTTGTTGTTTTTGATGTTGGCGATGACGAGATGAGGGTTGACCAGCGGGTGGTTCTGGTTTCGGTTTGGGAGCTTTTAACCGGAAAGCAGCGAGCTCTTCGCTGGCTTCGGAGGGGATGGCTCGCTGGTTGATCATGGCTGATATCGGGGTCGAGGGGGTGGGCGTTGACTGCGAGATTCCCTTGGAGGCCGCCTTTACGGCAGCCCGGGGGCTTATTCGGGGCATGGTGAGATGGATGGTTATGAGGCAAGTGGTGGAAAATGTTATGATTTCTGTTTGCAATCGTGAGCGACTAATCCCGCAGAAATACGGTAGAAAACAAAGCCTTTTTTGTTTCTTCAACTTACTGAGAGCTGCTAAAAAGGGCTGTGTGAGATGATATTGCTGGTTGATTTATATGCAGTTGATGAGAGAGGTCTCATGAAATGCCAAGCCCTCCGATTTTTGACATTGACGGATCACTTAACGAGGCCAGTGCACGGATACAGGCATGATTACAGACAGTCAAGTGTCGACTGTCTAGCATTGTGGTCTTCAAGACGACATGGACGGCGCAATGGTAATCAGTCACAGTTCCAACAATGAATATACCGCATTCTTCGCCAAAATATCTTTTATACACTACATAGACCATCCTCAATACACAAGTTCCTTCCCAAAACCAGAATAACCCACCCAGCCGACCTCCTTTAAAGATTTCGAGATGTCCGCAGCAAGGGGTATTATTAGAGTATCCCACCGAAATAGCTGAGCAGAGCAACAAATGAGAACAGCAAAGCTCTGCTTTTCAAGCATGTAAAGGTGATCAAAAAAAGAGTTTTCCCGCGCCATCAATCAATGGTTTCTGCGCTGTCCCGGTACCGGTGCCAAAATATGCCAATGAAGGTAACCCACCCCCTTAACCCAAACAAAACAAATCCTCCAGCCAACGCCGCCGATGCAAAATACAAAAGGGATATGAATGCTCACCTAGCCATAATGGCCTTTTTTTTTTTTTTTAATCTCTCGCGCAATCCTCCTGTCATCTATACAGCATACTCTTGCTGCCACTTGACTAACCGCCTCGTCAAGCTATCCATCATCTCGACACACCCAAGCTCCTTGAACTCCTTTTCTTGACTTTGTGGTACGGAAGTTGGCCCTGTTGTTGATGTCTTCTGTGTCGAATCGTCAGTAGTGGTCCCGTTGGATCCATTCATTACTGCAGGTGCGCTAGTGGGATTGACAGTAGCCGCCTTTGCCACGTCAGTCCTCGCTGCATCTTCCGCTGTCTCCCCAGCAAGTTCCACCTGTGTCCTGGAAATAAAATCCAGCAAGGCCGCCGCCCTTCTCTTCATGTCGTTCATCGTTACTTTACTGTTCATCCCTCCTCGTGATCGAGAGTGCGCCGACTTGCCAACACTGTCTCCATGGTGGTGGTGGTGGTGTCCCTTTCCTGATGGGGGATGCTCATCTTTCTGGATATCGCGGGAAACCGATCGGGCCGGCGAGGCCTCATCGTCGCGGGTGTACTGGTTGCGACCTTTTCGTTTGTGCGACTTCTTCTTGTCTGTCTTGGCCTGTAATATGGCAGGCGTGGGCGGCGAGTCAGGGGTCAATTGCGATGCCGGAGGTTGCTGCTGTTCGAGGGCAGAGGGCTGCTGAACAGCTTCTCCGGCCGTTTCGCTCGTGCTCACGCCTCCAGCGACCGGTGCTACCGCCTTGCTGACCACGGCCCGAGCTGCCAACAGCAATTCTTCTGAAGGATCTGAATCTGCATCCGTGTGAGCCTCGGACACCTTCACAAAAATCGTAGATGCCGTACCATCAGCTCGCCGACGTTCGGCCCGCCCCTTCCTCTTGTTTGCGGCCTCTTGCCGTTGCCTTTCCTTTTCCTCCTTCTCGGAAAGCTTCTCGTTCCGGTTGTTTCGTGCGCCGCCGCGCGACTTTGACTTGTTCCCATTTCGGCTGGCACCTTTAGGATCGTCCGATTCGTCGGCCGTTTTGTCAACGGATGGAGACATTGATCGAGAGCTAGTGCGTTGCCTTTTGGCACCCTCCTGCTTCCTTGGATCAACGTTAGCAACGCTACTGACCGCAGTCAATGGCACATACTCCTCGCTGTCGCTCCGCCCCCTTTTAGGCCGTCTAGGGACGCCTTCCGACTCGGGAAGAGCATCCTCCTTGCTGGCCTCAATTGCCCTTCTCAAGGCTTCCGCCTCGTCATAGGCAGCCTCGCGACTGTTCATAGTCGATCGCCGTTTCGACGTCTGGTTTGCCGAGGTTGCTCGTCCGCTTCGAGTCTCCTTCTCCTTGGTAGGCGATCGTGTGCCTTCTTTGTTCAGGGAGGCAGATCTGGACGAGGTCCTCGACTGGCGGCGCAAGGGAAGATAAAACGAGTAGGTGTTGCTACAAGCCATGATGTTAGCAATGTCGCTTTTATTGATGCTCGGTGGCTCTCAGTTGCAGGGAATGGGGGACGCTGGTGAAACATGATCGCCAGTCTGCACTCAGCTTTACTCGACAGCTGAAAACCGAACTCCCACAGCGATCGCAGAATAATCATATAAAGGAATGATATTTACCCATTAGATGCCGTCCATAGCTTGTGGAGGTCACGGCGACAGAGCTCGCAAAAGTATTCATCAGGACCGGGATTGGTCATAATCCCAACACAGCCGCCGTGTTGCCAAACTTTGCAAACATCACACTGGACAAAAAATCCGGCGACATCATCTGTCACGGAAGCTAAGAATATTGGGTCAATATCCACTGCTCCTTTGGCTCCGTGTCTAGGCTCATCTTCCAGGGGTGGCGGGCCTGGGTATTCCTCATTGCCGCACACACAGCGAACGGCCTCGTCCTCCTCTTGAATATCATCGTTGGCGCTGCTCATGTCAGCCGCTTCGGCCTTGACTCCCGCTCTATCCCGGTCATCTCCTTGTCCACGAGTACGACGGCGCGTGATGAAGGTGTCGTCAGCAGTGATTGTGTCTTCTGGTGGCTCAGATGACAGCGAGCCGGTAGATGCTGATTTTTGCGGAGAACCAGCTTTGTTGAAGTGCCTCGAGCTGCGCTCTGGTCGCCCAGAGGCGCTCGAGCTTGATGATGATACTTGTGACTGTGACTGGGTAGCTCGTGCCCTCGAAGACCGCCGGGGATCGATTCCTGCCATTGCTTGCTAACGAAAGCCGCTGCAAGAAGAGCAGGGCAATGCAAAAGTGTCTGGATGTGTAGGTTTGTGTACGTGCGCGAGGGGTGCGCTAATGGGTGCGCAAGTGTGTGTGGGCAAGCGGTGCCCTAACCACGCGAGATGTTACGAGCGAGGCTCAGCAACGGGTTTTTCTTCCAAGTTCGAGTCTTGCGTAGAAGAGGTACGTAGACGTCAGAGCCGGACGATTGCGAGGGCGTGAGAGGGTATCGAGGTCTGTATGGACAATTCGGCGGAAATGTGCGGAAGGTCGAGGTGCGCGCACACCACCGCTGGTGCAAAATGAGTGAGGCGCGACTGGATCGACCGTGGTGCGAATCTGACAGTAGTGCCGAGTAGTAGGGGCTCAGAAGATAAAAGTGCCGAGATATATCCCAGATATCTATCAGATTGAAGAGAATACTGAGATTTCGAGGCAGGGTGCTCTCAAGCCCAGGATGCCGGGTCTGCTAGAGAGAAGACGGTGGTCGTGCCAGGCAGAGGGACCCAGAGCCCGAGCGGAAGCTCTGAAGAGGTTGGAGGAACGATATACTGTCTTCAGAACCCTGACCGATGCTCAATTGTCAAGAGTTGAATGGAAACAGAAGAGATGAGGGTGTTCCGACAAGGGGAGTAAAAATGCGACGCGGCGGTGGTTGCGAGGACAACTAGGGCGTTGAGATGGCTGGCGCAGCTGCGGGCGTGGTGCTAGGTCAATCTGCGAAGGTATGGGCGGAATCCACAATATCTCTTGGGGAAAGAAGTGATTCTCATGACTTCAACCGCTGCAGAGATAGGATGGATGTCCAGCGACAGGTGGGCGCAACAGGTTGGTTGGTGAGAGTTGGGAGGAGGAGGAGAGGGCCAGACGGGGGAGACTTGAGCGAAGCGGAAGCGACTGGCGGAAGCGCTTTGGGACCCAGCGCACCACATTTTCCCCAAGCGTGCTCCAGCAATTTTTGGCAGGGCACTTCGGCCATGCCATGCGGGGCCAGCCTGGGAGCTCTGCCCCAATTCTTTCCATGTATGGGCGTACTCTTGAGAGAGAGTCCCATGCTTTCCAAGTGTGCCTGAATGCCAATTGTTGTCTTACACTTTCTTGTTCAGTACTCTCGACAAGAGAGTCGCAAAGCGGCCCTCCTACAAGAAATGGTCTCCCCAGCCTTTACCATGTGTTCCTCATTCAGTCCTCTGTAGTGTACCTTTGCAGCAGGTACGAAATCTGGTCAAGTGGATTCGATCCGACCTAATTCGGAAGTTTTGTGGACCTTCATGGCTTTTGCATTGAGAGAACAGTGCGAGTTGGACCAAGTGCACCAACATGACATCAGCGACTGAGCCACTTCAATGAAGCCGCCATCTTAAGATGCATGTGGTGGCGTCAAAGTCAACATAGAGATTCATCCCGGTTCAAGTCTTGTCCAAATGAACTGAATGCAATAATAAACGTAACTTTGTTCTTTTATATGAGACGTTTGATTCTTTCTGCTCTGCTGTCTGTGATTGAATCAGCCACGACACTGACACACAGCAGCCACTCCACCCATTCAAGTGTATTCATTCACTTCTGAAGGTTTAAACATAAGCCAAGCTAGGCCCACAAACTGTTAGAAAGCTCCTCCGCATATCCAACCATGGTTCTTCTATATCAAATGCCTTCTTGCTTTCCCCAGCGGAATTCACGCCCGCTGAATTGCCATTCCCGGACAAGGGTCTCGAAGCCCTGGAGGCACACAGTGCGAAGGGGATGTGCACCAAAGCCCCGCGCTAGCAGTTCACGGGATATCCTCGGAGTGCGCTAAACAGGCGATAAGACTTCGATAAGGAAGGGAGGGGCTGGCAGAGCGGCCGGATTATGTAATTTGTCCTCGATTACGGAGTAGTTCGTTCGACTGCCAGCACTGCACACTGTTCGGTCATTTTCCCTTCGACTGACTGAGCACTTATCGAAACACCCTCCGTTGCCATCGATATCGACCTTGGTAGCTTCGTTGCCGGCTATTGTGCTTTGGTTTTCCCAGTTATTGCGAGCCCCTATTTTTTGAGCTTGCTTTCGACCTACAGGTGGGTTGCCCCAGTTGATCAGCCCAGACTTGTCTCCCTCTTATCCCCTAGCTCCCTCGCTTTCAAATGGCCCCTGGTGGTGTTGCCCCTCATGGTCGTTCTCGGTCGAGGAAGACAGAGACAGTGGGGGAGGGGGAAGATTTGGACACACTCTGGCACTGATGCATTCGGGGAAGCACTGCACCAGGCGACTTCATTGACGGAAAGTGGAGAGCGCTGACGCATAGTTTGGGCAGACAACCAGCGCAGGTGTCGATAACTTCAGCGGAGCTAACCAAATCCCCTTCGCCGAGCTTTTCTTGTGGTGCCTTCTGCTGGCTATCTGTGGTCTCGATCTGTCACCAAAGGGGGCAAACGAGAATATACAAACCCCCAAGTTTGCCCAATTCTGGGCGAAGCAAACGGATAGCGTCAAGGAGGGGTATCTGCGGCTGGTAGTAGTCAGGGCAGGCTGTCCAGCTATTGACAAGCCGTGGCTCTGAGGTTCTTGGGTACTATGTGAATCTTGACGGGTAGGTTGATGCGCTCCTTCCCACGCTGGGCCCCCCATCCCACCACAGCACCCATGGCACATTTGAAGGGGAGCACCACTGGATGCGCAAGGAGTGCTGCTGCCTTTGCAAAGTAGTTGCTTGCCCCTCTTCCCTTCCACTACATCGTCAGCAACTCTTTCCCTCCACAAGCACGAACAATTGCCCATCCACCATGTGGCAATTTCCTAATCTACTGGCCTCTCGAGGCTTTTGGATCGATCTCTTCCCACTTCTACTCGGCTACCTCTTCGGCCATTGGATTCTCAAGCTGACCTTTTCAACTTTTCGTTCGACCACAGGACACGAACATTCCTCGAAAATGTCCGCCGACACGGTATCTACGCTGTTCCCCGGTCGACCGATACGGCCCTTGCCGAAGAGGCCGCTGCGGGCACGCCTCACTGTCGAAGTCGCCAGCTCAATTCAGTACCCTCGAGTCCCGCAAACCACACCCCCCCTCTTCTCTTACCCTCGCCCCCCAACAGAAGACCATGCGTTTCAGAATTCAGGATTCACCGGCGAGCCTAGCCAACAGTCACGAGCTGGACCCGGAGCAGATGATTCCGCCCTGAGACGGGCGAACCGAGTGCCCCTCGACCCCACAGGCCGACTGTCTCGCCCGGTAGTGAAGACTGAATTTAGCATGCACGGAATGCCATACCCCCCGGCTTCAGCGTCATCTTCAGCCGATGGATACGACAGCTTTGAGCATACCAACAACAAGAAGAAGCGCAAGATCCCATCAGCTGCTGATATGATGCCGAATGGAGCACACCACAGCAACGAGTCGCTTCCAAGCTCTGGTTCACTTGCTGTGCAGCCTCTGGACGAAACATTGCTAGTGAGCACAGCCTACTACAGACCTGAGTTCAGAGGAATGTATGGCATGTACAATATGTATAATGTGGCGGGGCCTGGACGTGGGCGGTATGGACGTCCGAGAAGCGGGCGGAGTCCGCTCCGGCCATTGCCGGACACGACTAACAGTTGGGTCGGTAGAAATGGCAAGGCACGTCCGGTACAGTGGGCTTCTTTACCACCCAGTAAGTCTTTCAAACTCGCTGCTTTGCTGGACATGAATATTGACATACAGGCTAGCCGGAAATACTGGCATCATCTCCAATGCTATTGCCAACGCCGAGAAACTGCCCCCCCATCAAGGCCAAGAAAACATCAGTCTTCTGGACCAGCAGGTGAATACGAAACGGACTCCGGCGACCAGTCAGTTTACGTTTACATGTGATTCCGCAGTAACTGCCTGGCCCGGTCGAGTGATGGCACCACAACAGTCTATGAATATCCGTCCCCGCATGGAAAACGGCGCCCGTGGTCCTCAGGTGTCTCAAACCGCCTGCGCCCCACCAGCTCTGCCCCAACCCGCGGATGTTCTACCAAAGGACACGACTTCCAAGTCAGGAGTCAACAGCCATGCACAACCACCTGCCAATCCCAAGCCCGCTCGCCGCAGTGCTGCCAAGGAGTATCTGGCTGCTGCCAGGGCACGCCGTCGGGAAAAGCAGAAAGAAAACAGACGCCACCCTCCAAAGCCTGAGGATGTCTGGATCTGTCACTTTTGCGAGTATGAGGATATCTTCGGACATCCACCCGAGGCACTCATTCGTCAGTACGAGATCAAGGACCGCAAGCAACGGCAGTTGGAACAACAGCGGCGAGCTCAATGGGAGAGGATGAAGAAGGGGAAGCACAAGGGGAGGAAAAACAGCAAGCTTCCCAACAAAAACAACAATGCTGTGCAAGAGCCTGCGGCTGCGGATAGTCAAGGGGCATCTTACAGTCAGGGCACGCAGAGTGAGGAGTATTATGACGACGATGAGGAGTATGAGGAAGAGGAGTACGATGGCGAAGACGATGCATATCCCAACTGTCCTGCCGAGGTGCCTGGCCGTCATCAGCAGTTCCCGATCCGCCCTGGCGGCAATCATGCAATACCGGGCACGTAACCAGGGGCCCCTCCTCCAACTTTTACCGGCAACTCTCTCATTTCTCACGGCAGCATGGATAAGCGTTTTCAAAATTGCATACGATTTGCGCACATAATATTGCTAGATGGTCATTCTGAGCCATGAGGTATGGCGTTGGCGGCTGGGTGGACCGGAGGGGTGTCCTTTTCACGACATGGGCGTCATGATAGACTGATGTACGGCACTGCACCATTGCTTGCTTTCCCCCCCTAGCAAACTCCCCTCTTACTGTACATCATGTACAAAAACACACAGAAAACCAGGACTTCTATGGCTTCGGCTCCTTTGTTTTAAGAACTGGATCACCTGTTGTAGTCTTGTAATCCCAGGCTGGCTGTATTGGTTTTGTTCTGGCAGAAGGAAAAATAGATAAATTAGTGTATTAACTGCCTCCTTGTTGGTGAATATCCGATGGCCAATGAAAGATGACAAGCTTAGACATGTATGGAGATGCTATGAGAAATTATGTGACAGTTCTTCCATGCGATGGCCTGAGGCCAGGCCCGACTGGTCGAAGCCTGTGTGGCTTCTAGAAGCATGTGGAAAACATGGAGATTCGTCCCGTCAATCGAGACTAGGAATCACTTGGGACAGTAGCACTGAATAACCGTCCGAAGTGCTGAGCAGGTATCAAAACCACTGTACAACCTCACCGCGAGATGAGCGAGACCGTTTTATACTCGGCACGGAAGCAAAACGGAGGCGGAGAAGCCGTTGGAAGCTTGTGTGCCGGCAGCTGTGGTACGTAGGAGGCGCCGATTCATTCTTGATAACGTGGAGGTACTGCTTACCTTATCAAAGAAAATGTCTTTTATTTCCGTGAGATTTTCTGAGCGAGCCAGATACTTCGCCATACTTTCCAGAGGACTCTTTGAACATGGATATCATGAATCCAAAAGATATAAGTAGCTAGAGGCAGATGCATGAAACTCATAGCTGAGGGGATCGACTCGACAAGAAGCAACGAGTTGCCTGCTCACCAGTCACTAGCAAAGACATGTGTGACATGGTGTCTCAACCACAGTTTAACTGATGCCGTGTTTCCACTCTGTTGAGAAACTGCAGCCCTGGTTGGTGTCACATAAACCAACAGGAGGCGGATGCCCACACGGCCTGGTAGGGGTTGAGAGGGTCCACTCGACATTGGATCAATTGCTCACGGGTCGGGATGGCGTGGAGAGCTCTCAATTTACAAAAGAGTTAGCGTAGGCCGTCCCCCCACCAGCTCGCTGCCGACCAAGACGACGGGGCTTGCATGGACCATACGACACCTAAAACAGCTGGGGGGAGCTGCGCCTTCCCGTCATCAAAATCTCCTCCCGTCTTGGAATCTCTCCCTTCGTTCTCACGCATCCCACGTCATCGCAAACGCCAAACACGCTCTCTCTCTCTCTCTCTCTCTCTCTCTGCTGCCTCTATCGATTGAACTTGAAGATAACCCTATGACCGCCTCGTCGAGGTAGCTTCACAAGCCCGGGCAGGCCAAAATATCTGCAAGGATGTTTGGCTCCCGAAGGCATCCTCGGCCGCCCAATCCGGTATGTCGTCATTGTATTCTGTCGTCCTGCCGCGCTTCTTTGACGCGCCCGTCTCCGGCTGCAATGCTGCCACGGCGATAGTGTCCACTGGCATGGAGTCTCCAGCGCGTCTCAAGTGTCGCGAAGCATTTTAGAGTCTTTCTATCGCTATATCACCTCCAAAAAAAAAAAGCTTGTGGTAGAGGCCAAGTGGTTCCTGCCAAGAAATTAATTTAAGCCAGCGCGGTCAGTATCGCGACGGGCCAAAGAATTCACAAGCTGACCAGAGATGCCCTTCATCGTACAGCCCTTGACAGCGGCCACGGCTGATCCAAATGCTGCCACGGCTGCTGCTGCCGTATTCAAACGCCATGAGTCCAATTCTACATTATCGGCTGCCGCCGCCGCCGCGGCTCTTCGCGCGCGACCCATGACGCCAACACGGGTGGCCGATGTGCAAACGAAGCGAACACTACGCCGCAGCGCATCAGTTGCCTCATCATCACGAACGGCATCGCCAATAATACAAGGCAGACCAAACCTTCAACGGCGCGGAAGCAGCGGGTCCATGACCGAGCGAACGTTTCGAAGCCCAAGTCCACATCGACCTGGTAGTCGCGGAGGGCATCATCGACAGACTCAATCGCTCAGTCACGATGCGCCTCCTGTTCCAGCCCTCCCAAAAGATATCGGCGCGTCGCCACAAACCCAGCATCGCAAATCCAACAGCCTAGGAATGGGGACCACTCCTGTGCGGCTTGCATCCCAGAGACTCGGCTCAGAAGATGCGCCATCCTGGTTTGGAGCCGCAAGAGTGGGCGACCCTGCTAATATTCGTAGGACGGATCCTGCAATGGCCAGCCCTCCATCCAGCCCACCACAGATCCCACAGCAAGAGCAAGAGGTGGTGTTTGAGACTGCAAGACCGGATAGTCAAGCATCCTCGATCAACTTCTCCTACCCTACTCGAACAAGAGTTGGGTCTCCGCCAGTGTCTCCGACAGAAGGGCCCGTTTCCGTTGGCAGTCCGGCTCGTTTCAGTCTTTCAGCCTCTCCTGTCGACGTTAGGTCGCCTGCTCAGATGTCACGAGCCAAAGAACAACCGGCCCGTCAGGCGTTGGCGGCGAATCCAAGAACTCGGTCGTCCTCCAATCCCTCCCCCGACGAGATATTGGTATATGACCCCAACTCGAGGCGCATGGTCCCACGATCCGAGCTGTATCCAGCACAGTATGAAGCCCCGCAACAACGCGCCAACTCCAAAAGGAAAAAGAAGACCTCCCCAAAGGCCGGGTCGCATCTTGCTGCCGGGACAGTGAGCCGTCCGAAGGGTACAGCATTCAGCGGCTCCCCAGTGGTCAAGAACCGGTATCAGACCCCACCAGCCCCGGTCGAAGAGCGTGCCCAAGTACCTCAGTCGCCAGTATACGTGCAGGATCTTGAGGAACCATCGGTTAAAGCCATCATAAGTTCACCGAGATTGGACGCGAAGGGGTTCGAGCAACATGGTCTCCCGCAAACAGCTTCGCCCAACCTTCAAGTCAACAAGGAGACAACATGGCAAGGCGTAAAAAGGCAGCCTTCCGTTGTGAAGGAGGAACTGGAGCCCGAGGAGCCAGGGCCTGACCGCAGCTCGAAGAACTATTTGATGCAGGCACTAGATTCTGTTCCAACGCGGCAAAAAGTAGCCTCCACTCCAGAACCGAGGGCCTCTTCTGTTACACAGGCTTTAGATGCAGTTCCAACAAGACAAGAGACGTACCCGAATACTGATCTCGAGGTCCCCTCTGTTGAAATCTCCAAGCCAGCCAGTCCAAGCCCCGTACAAGAAACCCGTGCGCCGGCTGACACGAGACGGGCTCAGGTAGCCCATGAACGAAGTCACTCTAATAGCCCTGTTCGACAAGCACACTTCGGGCCCGTCCAGGAAAACTTGACAGTTAAGCACTCGCCTCCTCCTCGGTCGATCTCGCCACGCAAGTCGGCTCTTAAGCACTCAAGTCCATCACGAGGCGCGTCACCTTCTCCGTCCGAGGCATCGACAAGCGGCAATCATGAGCTCCCCATCGGGCGCAAGAAGTCTGTTCGTGTCAGTTTTGACGACAATAAGGATGTTGTCAGCACTTTTCCCGATAATCGTACCGCATCGTCGCTGTCCGCTAGTTCTCCGGAGGCTGGCCGTCAGCGATGGTTTAGCCTTGTCAAGAAAGACATACCGTCCCTGGATGATGATGAATTCATGAAGCCGCGGCCTGCGTTACCGAGCTTTGGAAGTGTGCGAGAAAGGAAACCCCGAGATGTCAATCTAGAGGACGACACAGAACGGCCGCTTGTTCGACCGAGTGGGGAGACGATACAAACTTTCACGGGGCCTTCAGCTGCAGGGCTCCTTCCTAGCCCACCACTAGGTTCCAGCAATGACCATGCACTTGGCGGTATCTTTTCGCAAGAACAGGACGACCGTCGCACACATGCTGCGAACACTTCGAGGTTTGGGGAGCCTCTGCCTCCTGTTGTTACAAGCGTCGAGGGCAGCGGGTACATCAGTGACACCAACAGTGACAGCTCTCTCGCTACAACCCAGTCGGAATATGATCCAGCTGAAGTCTCAACACGCGACTTTGCTCCTCAGCAGCCACCCCAAACTCAATCCGAGCTTCCGAATGGCTCGGCTGGCCCGCAGGGCGGCACTGCAGCTGCGCAACAGGCCTCGGTCAACCCAACGGCCAAGCCAAAAGTCCCACACATATCCGTCATTCAGCCAACACCGCCTGCGGTGACCGAGGACAAGTCGCTCAGAGAAGTCTTCTTTGACGTGCCGGGAGGTTTTCCTGAGGATGAGTCGGACCAGTCTGCTTCGTCTGTTCCAAGGCAGGATGCTCAGGCGGTAATTGAGGCTCCAAAGAGCCTGCCGCCAATTCAGTCCCCAGCACAAACCACTGCCCCAACTACTCAAGATACCACTGATTCTGAAAGTAGCATTTATAGCGATGCGTATGAGGACCTTTCGGACATTGAAGGCAACGGCTTTTTATCGCTCGATGCCGTGGTGGAAAGCCCACTCCGACCGGATCCAAGTCCTCGCCAGCTTCCGAAAGAATTACAACCTGTTCAAAGGCCAGTCGAGGTAGCCCCGAAACGCCAAACCGAGATATCCACGGCCACGACTGCCGTCGAGAGCCCACAAGATGAGTGGGAGAAGGCGAAGGTGTATTGGCGGAGCCTCAGTGTGGAGAAGCGAGCACAACTGGAAAAGGAGGCCCAGGAAGAGGCAGGGGTTGAGGCTGATCTCGACCAAGTGCAATCTGAGCCGAAGCCAAAGAAGAAGAAATCAATCGAGAGAAGGAACTCAGAACGCAAGGCGTTGGCTCTACACATGGCACAGCAGATGACAGCGCAGCAACAAAGAGACCAAACGACGGTCGTGGTAAATTCTGAGCGGAGTTATATGATTAAGCCTGGCACGAAATGGACAGAGGAAGAAGTGCCTATTCCAACAACCATGAGGAAGACGTTGCGCAACGAACCTGAGCAACAACCTGCCGCTGCTCAAGGTCCTCGCCTGCGCAAATCATTGCGATCAAGCAGTGTAGACACTAGGAAATCCGACTCTAGGCCCATAGATGCAAGCCCGGTTCGGGGTTCGGTGCCAAGTGCCGCTGCGGCGGCGAGCTCTGCATCTACTGAAAGCCAGCAGCGGGCAGCGGCGACCGTCGTCCTCACCAACACTACTCCAACAACGCTGAGACGCCGAGACTCTAGTGGCAGTGAAAGCAGCTTCAAGAGGTCAAGACCAAGAAGCGAGGCAGGCACCGGCTTCCGGATGTCCATGCGACCAACTTCGCCGCCTACTGACCGGTCTTCAAAACGGTTTTCGATAACATCCATGTCTTCGAAACAAAGCGCGGAAGCCTCCGGGGCTAGCACACAAATGCGGAGGACGTTGCGGGATTCGCCTACTGAGGGGAGAAAGAGCCCCCCGACTGGAATGCATATGCCGAGCTTTGGCAAGAAGAGCGGTGCCAAGGTTACAAAGAATAAATCCGGAAGCAAGTTCTCCAGCCGGTTCGCCGACTCGAGTGACGAGGACGGAGGCACCAGTGGCTTCCAAAGTCGATTCGAAGACTCTGGCGATGATGACGATGCTGTGCCGGTGCCGCTCCCATTGCCAAAGTCCAAGTCGGCACCCAGTGTGACAGGTGTCGGACGCGGCGGCCATCAACACACAGGTTCTATTGCCAGCACAGCTTTGTTAGAGGAGCTTGAGGAGCCAGAGGAGACCCCAGATGTCAAAATAAACGGGACAGCCAAGTCAGTGGTCTCGAGCCCGGCTCCCCAGCTTGCCCTGGCAGTTGACACCTCCCTCCGTCGTGTCCTCTCTGGCAGGGGTACCATACTTCCGACCTCTCAAACCGCCCCCCTGTTGGGAACCGACCCAGCTTCTCCTGCCTCTGGCACTGCCTCTCCCGATAGCAAGCGCACTGCAACAAGGCGCAACAGTTTGATGTCTGTCCTCCGACGCAAGAAGCACGATTCTTCCTCTGGCGGGATCTCCCGCTCGAGCAACACGGATAGCCCAGCCAGGAGGGACACTAAGCTCGAGCGCAACGCCGGCCAACTCAAGGCGACACGAGAGGAGGATGTCTCTCCTATAGTAGAGGAGCCACCACCTATCGAAACCCAACCCGAATCTGAACCACCAGTGGTGCGGACTCCACCGCCGAGAAGCCCCAAACTTCAGAAGAGGATGGGGATCTTTGGACATGGCCACAGCCACAGTCAACAGCAACCACCACCAAGGATGCGAATGCCACACGACGACGAAGAGCCCAAACGCCCATCTACTAGTGGGAACTTGGGTACTCGGACACTGTCTGGTGGCAGCGGTGTTGGTGGGGGTGGTAATATTGGCACAGGGCTGATGCAGCACCAGCTGCAGCAACGAACTGCCTTCTCGACGGGTGCCCCGAGTGTGGATGGGAGTAGTGTCACTGGCACGGCTGATGGGGGCACGCCAAAGAAGAAGAGGTTTAGGGGGTTGAGGAGGATGTTTAGGCTTGATGAGTAGGGTTGTTAATGGCCGTTGGTTGGTGAATTGTAGGATAATAACAGGATTTGGATTGTATTCTGGACGGGAAAAGCGGATAGGAAACATAACAAGGGATGGGAATAACGGACAACAAGGACATAAAGTGTACTTGGCAACGAGTAATTACTACACATACGCCCCCTACAAACAACCGAGATGGAACGAGGAAGAGGGTAGTGATAATGGATTTGATGGATAGGATAATGAGATGGAGAAAGGAGGACGATCGTTTTTATAAGCCTGGGCGTATATACAAAAAATTGGGGGGTTGGGTCCGGGTTGGGAGGGAGAGAGCAAACAAGTGTTACAAATACCCCTTTACGCCGATTGATTTGGTTCTCTTTTTTTTTTATTGATAATTTATATTTTTATTTATTTTTTGCTTCTCCCTACCTATACCGATACCTTCGTGCCCTAGCCTGTGACTGATGTACGTACGTTTCACCACTGCGGGCAATGTGTGCCAATTAAGTGAGCGAGGCTTTGCTTGTCTACTTTACTCTCATGGATAAAGTGGGCGGAATTGTTACAACGGCCGGTGCCCACCCGAATCTCTCTTGTGTGACTGACGTAAATTGTTTTATTTTTTTATTTTTTCCACCGCGGTGGACATTCTAGTGGCAAAAAGCCTGACGTTGTTGGCCTGGTGGACATGTATGTTTTGAAGTTGCCTCATTAGCAAAAAGAAGAAGCGAAGCCAAAGTCATTGATTGCAAGGGGCCAAAAACGGGGGGGCCGGTGTGGAAAATGATATGGGAAACAAACACAGCACAATAAAGTACCATCAAGAACCAGTAGAGCCCTGCAGTTTCTTTATTGTTCGAAGTATAAAACTACATGCCACAACCAGCTTTGATTTATAAAAAAAGAAGAAAAAAGAAGAAAAAAGCAACGACTGTACCAATCCATGGTTTGATACCAAAAACCTCGAATCTTACAACTTTCCCCTCTCCCCACCCCTATTTCAAACTATTTCAGCCCTCCTCCCTTTTCATTATCTCATATACAGACATCATAAAAAAAAAGAAGAAAAAAAGCAAAGAGTTTCCATACTTACGCCTTCCAATTCTTGGCAAAAAAGTCCAACACAGTCTTGTAACCCCTAATATACTCCTCCTTGACCCTGGCATCGCTCAAGTCGCTCCTCGCGGCCATCCACCCGTGGATCTGGTCCTTGAACGTCTCGACGTGCTTGGGAACCGCGAGCTTGGCCTCAAACTCCTTGACCTTATCCTCGGGCTCCTCCTTGGACGCCAGCAAGATGAGCGGAATCTTGATTCCCTCTGCCTCCTTGGGGTCAACCATGGCAGGGTGGCACTCTGCTCCGACCACGAACGGGTTTTGGTCACCCGAGGTGACGAGGGAGACGACTTTCCCGCCCCAACAGAACTATTTTTCTTGTGTCAGTCCCCATAGCATATCATACCATTTTGAATAATAAAGAGGGGGGGTGACGGGAGATACTTACACCCAAAATAGCCCACTCCTCCACCCCCGTCTTCTCCCTCAGCGCCTTGACGTATTCCGGGAGTTTGCCAGCCACACCTGGAGGTGGGTTCTTGCCAAAGAAGGCGCCCAGGTTCTTTTGCTTCTCCTCCGTGTTGGGGGGATACCACTCGATGGGGCAGGGCTCGCCTCTGAACCAGTCCGGGATGACAACCTTGTACTTCTCGGAAGAAGAGGTGGCGAGTATGTCGGCGCCCTGGAGGGTCTGCTCAAAGTAGCCAAAAATGTCGTAGATGACGAGGATTCCCTTTTTGGCATTGCCGGGCCCAGTGACGTAGGTCTTGAAGCTGTCGATGTCCTCGTAGGTGCCCTTGGCGGAGTATCCCTTGGAAACGACGGGGGCAATGTTGCAGCAGGCCTCGTTGTGGCCGTGGGAGGCTTGCATGGTGGACATTTTGGCGGCCTTCTGCTTCACGGAGAGAAAGGTGGTGCGATTAAAGGAGCCAGATCTGGGGGCGGCACAAGCGGGAGGTTCAGACTTGAAGACTTGGGGGTTGCTGGACAAACGATAAGCATAAGAGCCTGGACCGGAGAGCCGGGCGGCCGCGAGACGGAGCTGGCTTGGTGCAGACATCATACCTTTGGGAGTGATTTGATTCCAAAGTTTCTCTTCTCAAGAATGTCTTCGTGTGTCAAACCTTGTCAGACAAATTGTAGCCGTTAAGCTCTCGAGGCTCCAAGATTGATGATGTTAGCCCGTTTATCTCGGGGGGAAAAGTGCGGGGTAGCTTCCCCTGTTGCCGTGAGCCGATTTCATTGCGATTGATGTCACAGACCTTTCCCCGCCTTAGTTTCCCCAAGGCCCATGACCAATCAATGCAGGGGTTGCAACTCCAAAGAGAGCCCCACTGTCTGTCGTGGAAGCTCAGTTCCCCCACAGTGTTTTGGATGCTGGGAGATTGCTTGACTTGTCATTGGTTCAATTTCCATTCTCCTACATACCTGGCAAAGGTACCACAATGTCACGGGTACAATCCATAATCGAAAAGTGTAATATTCCGGAGCAAGATTGGCGCTATGGAAGAGCCAAACATGATTGTAAAAGCCAACGCAGTGTGCCTCCCCTCCAGCTCTCAGACAGCTTGAGGCACTTTCATCACTTCATCTCATCATCGTATCTGTAGTTCTTTGAAAATTCTTGTGAGCCACCTGCACACATGCTCTGCAGCCCTGACCTCTGCTGACTCCAGACCTGAAACAGACAACTTACCCTCGCACAACAGCTGCTTGCCTACTGTGCACCGTAGGAGAGGTTGATCTTGCGACACCATCACTCCTCCCCAACCTTATGGCCGGACCTTTTCATGTCTGACAAGGCCTTCTTCACCACGGAAATCTCAGCCTCGAAACGAAGGAACTTCTCGACATCGGCGACGTCGATCCATTTTGGCACTAGATTCTCTCCTTCATCTTGCGTGTCCTTATCCGGCGTCGAGGTAGAGTCGCATGTTGCGGCCCAGAAGAACACAGTCTTGAAGGAGGGTGACTTGGACTGAGGGTCAGGATAGGAGCATGTACCGATGAATTCCCGGCTAACGTGTCCTTCGAGAATCTCTGGCTTTTTGTAGCCCTTGCCCTTGTTTGGGAGCGCCCTCTTCGGCAGCTGCGCTCTCGTAGGAACCTTGAGTGCTACAGCCTCAGCCCGAAATCCGGTTTCTTCATGTGTCTCTCGGAGGGCGGCATCGAACCAGTGTTCTTCCACATTTCTGGTGCCCTTCGGGAGCTGATGGATTTGCAGACGATTGTTCCAGACGATGAGAAGCTTTGCTCTCTTGGGATCAATAGTTACGGTGCCGCAAGAAATGCCAACTTCATGCGCCGGGCTGAATGACATGCTCTTGTCGATCTGGTCCATGTCCAAGTTCTTGTCGCCCGCGCGAGCCATTTTGCTGGTTCAGATGTCTTGCTGGTTTGGAGCTAGTTGCCGAAGGAAAGAAGAATGCAGGTGAAGGCGGCGTCTTTGGAGCCGAGTTTGAACGTTGGAAAGGAGGTGTTTGTGAAGTGGTAGCTTGACCTGAGAGGTGGTCGCCGTGCGTTGATGGGGTATTTCCTACCGGTGAGCTGCTGCCATTTTATATCTGGACATCGTGTCGCTCTGGGGCAACAGTTGGCACAGGTCGGGAAGGGAAGGATGTATTCCCAATCACAACCAAACGGTGAGTCTGCGTGTGGCCCAAAGGGGACGGGAGTGGCATCCGACCGGTGAGCAACAAAATCTGAGAGGGTGCTTCAAAGATTTACAGACTGGAGCGGCAACGGAACCCCACCTGATTATGGTATTGGTGAGCATTCGACATTTACATGCCCACACACAAGCCCTGACCGCCGCTGCCACCCAGAAACACACCCTGCCAGAAGCACAACCTCTCGGATGCAACGTGGTGGTGGCCGACTGGGCAGCATCGAAATCGATATGGCATTTTCAGGGACTTAAGCCATCGGGTCCGGAATACCATGGCAGTGTCTTCCGTTGCAGCAGCGTCGCTGCACCAGGGGTTCCAGACCCGCTCTCATACCTGGAAAGCTATAGTAGGTGGTATAGCGGAACGTTGGTCTTGGCCCCGAGCACCAACCATCTCGCTCCATCACGATGCCCTCGTCGGAAGAATCACCCCATTTATGCGTCGCCATGACTATGTCAACTAGTTTCAACGATCAGCATCGAGCACCCCAGCACACCGGTGAGGATCCTGATCATGCGGCTGTTACATTACTGGCGGCACCCGACTCTGGGTCAGGCTCGGGCTTTTTACGAGAGCTCAGATCATCCAACGAGAGACATCCATCTCAAGCACTGCGACGCTATCTCAAGCCTTGCGACGCCATCTCTTGGGAACTCGCAGAGCATGTCCTGCTGCATATTTCTCGTGCCCACCCTCCACCAGGCACATGTGCTTCAGTTCACGGCTGCCATGGGAATCCCGTCATTCGTGTGCCGGGATGCCTTTTCCGAACCGAACGTCTGCTCATGATTTGATAGAGCAGCAGCCTGCCCCTCCCCCGCAATGCTTTTGCGGGGTATGCCCATCGAAACTTTCTTGACGCCCAACTTCGAGAGCCGCCAGCGACTCAATCATCGAACCTTGCGACAACCTCCGCGACTGTGTGCGTTCTCCGCGGCCTATTTGGCACCACCGCCTGTCTATCTCTCGATATGAGAGGCTCTTCCGTGAGTGTGGTAGACTACGGTCGTACAATCCAGGGATTTTTGAATCGGCTAACCATGCGATGTTCGCTTTGTCCCATCCCGCCTCCCATGCCTGTAACCGCTTCTCTGGCATTTGTACACCCATCCGCATCGACATGCTGTGCCACATGGTGGATGTCACGCAGCTTGGGTGCTGCAACTGATGAAAGTTTCGGTACTCGCTGGCGTGTGACATAAGTTCTGGAAAGCTGCAGCGATCTCTTCAGTCCATACACCAATGACATGCTCCAATACTCTGGCGTATTCCTGTGGTTGACAACGATGTCCATTATCTTGCCTAAAGTGGTAGGAGTGCGGGACAATATCGTGGGTGCATGGTGGTACCCATTGGCGGAGCCCACATCGATCAATATCAAAGGGGACGCCCAAGACGACGAGAGATCAGAAGTCTCTCACACTTGCTGGTCATGTTTGGGATGAGTAGGGCGGCCATCCCAATATGGGAGTATGGCTAGGAGCAAAGGCCCGCTTCCCCGGCACTTGTCCACTTCCTCCCCACTCTTTTCTTCGCCGGGGAAGTCAAGTCCGATCCTTAGATGCTGCACTATCAGGCTTATGCCAAGGCCACTCACCAATTAGATAGGTCTTTATCGTTTCGCATAACTTCCGAACATGCCCACGCCATCGACACAGCTTTTGAGACTGGGGCCATCCCTTGGGCCTCTGGGTCGAGCCTGAGTCTTTCATGGAAGCCATGATCGATCCAGGAGCATCACCAACGCCTTTCGGTTCCAGAAGCACTGCCGAACAATACTCTCAACACTACCCCCTGTTTCTGCCGCTTTCTCCTTTCTTGCGCTACCCCAGCGGCCACTCAGAAATGGCCGCCCTTCGAGGCAAACTTATGGGCCTAGTGGTAAGACGACCTGAATGAATCCGGGCTGCGCTTCTCGTCACGTCGTCGAGGCTCGAGCACGCCTTGGTTGTCTATTGAGACACCGTCAATGATTCTCCCGTGGCAGGATGTGTAGGACAACCTTGCAACAACCTATGTAGGTGTATCTGTGTCTATGCCCACCTACACGTTCGCCCATACTCGTAGATATGGGACATGCCGTACCATCAGGGGGATTGACCTACCGAGCCTCTCTATCTCTGGCTCTATCTCTAGATTCGCCCCGAGCCGTTGTTGACTACAGGATGTGCCAGCTTCTTTTACCCGCCATTTCGCCTCCATCATGGCCGAAGCGATCACGACGATAAAAAGGATGAGAAACCCGGGGGTGGAAGTGGCACTACCCTGTCCCCACACGGGACACTCCCAAAATACTCACGAAGCAACAATGAAAAGCTCCAACGAAAAGGCAAGCTGACGAGATAGGAATGCCAGGGTCGCATTGTAGACGATCATCATGGCCATGTATGTGTGTTACGTACACTATGCGCAACGGCTGGTCAATGGAATGCAGCCATCCACTCACTTTCTTGCCGCACCCCTGCGCCTGTCAGCACCAAAACCTGCAACCTTTTTCTTCACCGAGGTTGCCTTCGTCCACTGCTCGCCTGTTGAATGGACCGCACCTCTGACAGACCGGTCTCGGGAGCCGCCGCAATTGAATGCCGAACACACAGCCATTGCCACACAACAGCCAGCAGACAGGAACAAACAATCTGCTCAAATGCTATGAAGAGGGCATATGGCCGCCAATAAGAACTTGAGGTATATCTGCAATCGAATGCCGAACGAAATACGCAGCCATCCGTTACAACAGCCAGCAGACAAGAACAAACAATCTGTTCAAACGCCATGAAGAGGGCATATGCCCGCCAATTAGAACTTTGAGGTATATCTGCATTCGGGTGGCGTCGCCGACAACGCCATAGTCTTCTTATCTACCTCTGGAAAAAAAAAAAAAACAATAGGAATCCAGTACAGGCCAACCTATCACTACTACCCCATGGATTCCTGAGCCCTTTCCCTGGTCCTGCGGCTCTCTTTCCAGCAGCCCGACTCCACCACGATATGACGCTGGCACGTCCATACGGCCTCAAGAGTGGGGGTCCAGTCCACGACCAAGGATCACCCGGTAGAAAAGCTTTCTCTGTCTTCTTCCGTCCTTCCGTCTCTCCCTATTTTCATTGAGCAAGACCTAGCCCGCCCGTGCATGACCGATGGCGGCATTCTTCCCCGGGGGGAACAAGCTTGTGCATCCTGGCGAGAGGCCACAAAGGGTGAGAAACAGGCTGATGGGACATGATGTAAATGACCCATCCAATGAGGTGGGGTGTTGTAATGTCTTATCTTCCGACGGACTGAGGGCTAGGCAGGTCATGCTGGGCGTCAGGTTGGGCATCTGTTTTCCAGCACCGGGACGGGGTCTCGCCCTCCCCCGTTCTGTTGTTCTGTCCAACAAGGTGTCGGGCCACGCCTAGTTGGCCAAGTGGGCATACTCCTTGTTGAAGGCGCGCCCGATGACCATCCGCCTGACCTCAGAGGTCCCCGCCCCAATCTCATACAGCTTCGCATCCCGCAAGATCCTCGAAGCAGGCATCTCTTCCGTATACCCCATGCCGCCTAGAATTTGGATAGCATCCAACGCGCACTCGGTTGCCCTTTCGGCAGCATAGAGAATGGCCCCGGCACAGTCTTGAGTGCGAATATCGCCTTGCTCGTCGACAGCCTTGGCCGTGGCGTAGGTGTACGCCCTCGAAGCCTGGAGCTTGGTGTACATGTCCGCCAGCTTCCCTTGCATAAACTGGAACTGGGCGATGGGCGTGCCGAACTGCTTGCGGGAATGGGCATACGGCAGCGCAACGTCCAGAGCGGCCTGCATCAGACCCAATGGCCCAGCGGAGAGGACCAATCTCTCGAGGTCTAGCCCCTCCATCAAGACCCTAACCCCGCCGTTGACTCTGCCCAAGACGTTTTCTTTGGGGACAAAAACATTCTCAAACACCAGCTCTCCGGTGTTGGACCCCCTCATGCCCATCTTGTCCAGCTTCCTCAGGCACTCGAACCCCTTCGCCTTGTCCTTCTCCACAATAAAAGCCGTGATCCCCTTTGAGCCCCCGTCAGGCACCGTCTTGGCGTAGACAATAATGACATCCGCATCCGGGCCGTTGGTGATCCACATCTTGCTTCCGTTCAAGACGTAACCCCCATCCACCTCCTTGGCCCTCGTCCGCATCGAAACGACATCACTCCCGGACCCGCTTTCACTCATGGCCAGAGCACCGACCTTTTTCCCGGCTATTAAATCAGGCAAGAACTTTTGTTTTTGTTCCTGAGAGCCGTTGAGCTGAAGCTGGTTGACGCACAGCTGGGAGTGAGCGGCATAGGAGAGGGCGATTGACCCGCTGGCGCGGGAGAGCTCCTCCATGACGATGCAGTGGGCCTGGTAGCCCAGGCCTAGGCCGCCGACGGACTCGTCGGCGGTGATGCCCAGGAGACCGGCCTCGCCGAGCTGGAGCCACATTTCGGGGGGGAATTGGTTGGACTTGTCGGTGAGGCTGGCGACGGACTCGGGGATGGAGCGGCGGACGAATTCTTGGACTGTGGTGCGGAGTTCGAGGAGGTCGGTGGTGCTTGGGGGGGTGAACCCTTCTGGGTGCTTGGAGGAGGCATTGCGCTTTTGTTGAAGGGATGACAACGGCGAGGGTGTTTTTGGTGGCAACGTCGGTGTCGAAAGTGCGACTGTCCTACAGGCCAAGGAAGGACCGAGGTTGCTCCTGGATAGGCGGCCAAACTGGCGGCGAGGAACTGAGAGGATGGGTGATCGCGCGGTTGTGCGCAGCAGCGCGCGGGATGTTGACGGGGTCGCCATTGTTGTGATTGGCTTCAGTAGACTGAAAATCTGACAGTCAAAGCATGTGCGAACGGAAAATAAAAGAGGAAAAGAAATAGGAAAACCGTTGACCCGGGTGTGTTTCTCCCTGGCTTACAAGATGGCGGCCGGTGATCAATGCCAAGGCCGCGCAACCCCCCCGGCAGGCATGCGGGCAGCTGCTGATAGCACGCGCTGAAGTGCCAACCGAGCTCGGCTTTCAACGGCCTAAGCCGGCCCGGCTATTGTATAAGCCACCTTCCAGGAACGTACATGGTTTCGAGGAGGGGTCAAGTTGGAGAGAGAGAGAGAGGAGAGACGTCAGTGATGCTGATCGCGGTCTTGTCTGCCCCAAGGGCCGCGGTAAACCGCTGAGCCACCGTGTTTTGCTGTGCTTTTGAATTTCGAAACTCCTCCCTCACCGAGAGTTTCTCACGAGAGTTGGCTCTCTCTCTTCTTCTGCCGTGTTTCGTTTTGTCTCTCGTGTGCAACAACACCATCCCCAACAATCGTCATCACCGTTCCGTTCCACCAAACCGTCGCAAACATGCTCCCCCAACTATCGCGACAACTGAGTCGCACCCGCGCACTCCGCTCCCATCCCTTCTTGCCAGCCTTTACGACAAAATCACCACCACGAAGAACCGTAGCGACCTTCACCACCCCCCACCAATCCTCGTCCATCTCCGTCATCCCCACCACCGTCGACCCCTCCTCCCCCGAATATGCCGAAAACACCAAGCTCATGTCCGAGACCATGTCCCGCCTCGAATCCCTCACCCGCAAAGCCCACCAAGGCGGGCCCCCCAAAGCCCGGGAGAAGCACCTCGCCCGCAAGAAGATGCTTCCCCGGGATCGCATCACGGCTTTGATCGACCCCGGCACCACATTCCTGGAGCTCTCCCCGCTGGCTGGTCACGAGCTGTACCCCGAGGCGGAGGTCCCCTGCGGGGGTATCATCACCGGTGTTGGGGTTGTCGAAGGAGTGGAGTGCGTCATTGTCGCGAACGACAGCACGGTAAAGGGCGGGACCTACTACCCCATCACCGTCAAGAAGCATCTTCGCGCGCAGGAGGTGGCGAGGGAGAACAATCTGCCGTGCATCTACCTTGTTGACTCGGGAGGCGCGAACCTGCCGCATCAGTCGGATGTTTTCCCAGACCGGGAGCATTTTGGGCGGATTTTTTACAACCAGGCGAGGATGTCGGCGTCCGGGATCCCGCAGATTGCGGTGGTGATGGGCCCTTGCACAGCGGGGGGTGCGTACGTGCCTGCGATGAGTGATGAGAGTATCATTGTGCAGGAGCAGGGGCACATCTTTTTGGCGGGGCCGCCGCTGGTGAAGGCGGCGACGGGGGAGGTGGTGAGTCCGGAGGAGCTGGGGGGCGGGAAGATGCACAGCAGTGTGAGCGGGGTGACGGATTATTTGGCGGTGGATGACGGGCATGCGGTTGTGCTGGCGAGGAGGTGCGTGAGTAACTTGAACTGGCCCAAGAAGGAGACAGCGCTGGTGAAGGCGTATGAGGAGCCGGTGTATGAGCCGGAAGAGTTGCTGGGCATTGCGAGTACAAACTTGAGAAAGCCGCTGCCGATTCATGAGGTTATTGCACGGATCGTGGACGGGAGCAGGTTTAGTGAGTTCAAACGGGACTTTGGGACAACGCTGGTGACGGGGTTTGCGGAGATTTACGGGCACAAGGTTGGGATTGTGGCCAACAATGGGATTCTATTTAGCAGTTCCTCACTCAAGGGGGCGCACTTTATCGAGCTGTGCTCCCAGAGGGGGATCCCGCTGGTTTTCTTGCAGAATATCAGCGGGTTCATGGTTGGCAAGGATGCCGAAAGGGAAGGGATTGCGAAGAATGGCGCGAAGCTGGTGACGGCGGTGGCGTGTGCGGACGTGCCCAAGTTTACGGTGGTGGTCGGGGGCAGTTATGGAGCGGGTAACTATGGCATGTGCGGACGGGCGTACTCGCCGAGGTTTCTGTGGATGTGGCCGAATGCGAGGGTGGGCGTGATGGGCGGTGAGCAGTTGGCGAAGGTGATGGAGACGGTTGGGAAGGGGGTGGATGAGGGGTTGAAGGATCGGATTGAGAAGGAGAGCGACAGTGTGTTTTCGAGCGCGAGGTTGTGGGTGAGTACTTCTTTTTCTGTTACTGGAGGCTAACAAGAAGAGACCGCTAACATTGAAGGTGTAGGATGATGGAGTCATTCCTCCGCAACACACAAGAAGATATCTGGGATTGGGACTCAACGCTGCGATGGGAGGCAGAAATGATGTCAAGGCTGGCGCTACAAAGTTTGGCGTTTTCCGAATGTAAATGTGGCGGCCAGCATGATACTGCATAGCTGGCGTTGGCTTGAGGAGCGGGTTACAGGGGAGCAAGCCTGTGGTTTGAATGATATAAACCAAATATTCTATACTATTACTATGTTGCTCCACTCGCTGAGAAAGGCAACTGACATCATCTTTGTTTCTCATACATCAAGGCACTCCATAAGGACTGTCATCGTTTGTTGATAGTTCGGCTCATATGACTGTGGTTGGGCCTTTACTGTAGTGTTTTGGCATTTGCTTATCTGATGTTCCCTCTTCCCCACATCCAACCAACTCCTATTTTTCAGGGGTAAAATCTAGCTGAAGACGTTGTCGTCCGCGTGATTGACCAGTTTGGCAAGCGAACCATCTAGGCGCCTGCTGATCTGCCACGCAGCAGCTCTGCCTTTTCGTGTTTAACGCCGAGAAGCCAACACGGAAAAGCGAGAATTCCTCCAAGCCCACATTTCTCGGGATAAAAAATTGTGGGCTTGAAGCGATCCAGATGCTCATCGGCAGGATAGATCTCTGATCTAGCCCTCAGACAAAGTGACAATGCAGGACTGGCGGTAGGAAGCTACCCCATTTTCCCCACACCAGCGACGCTTCCAGACCACCTGCCACTCCCCTGTCAAACTCCGGCCTTCAGACGAAAACTGGGCTTGTGGTGGGGGAAGACTGCGGGCAGGAGTGGTATAAACCAAAGCTACCCCGCCGCTCATCTGTTTAGCAAAGTCGTCCGACAAAGAACCAAGACGACAGAAATACCAGGAAAACGCCATTAAAGCATTTGAAGAAAAACAGAGAGAGTTTTGTTTTCTTCTTTTTTTTTTACAATCATTACAACTCAAAAGGACAATCAACAAACTTCCAGGAAAGGGGGGGGGGAAAAATGGCCATGTCTTTTCAGTCCGGAGCGCGGAGGGCCCTCCGCCAAGCTTTTGTCTCCACCCGCCAACACTTACACCACCACCAAACAACTCCAAAACGGACATCACCAACATCACCACTGTCGTCGTCATCATCATCACCACCACCACTGAGATTGTTCGCCACCTCTCCCCGTTTCCTAAAGGACGACGAAATCTCTGGAAAAGAAGGCCAATATGCCCGGACAGACCACACCATCCAAGTCTCCTACCCTGGGCCATCCTCCTCTCAGCTACCACCCTCCGATACCCTCGTCAAAGGCATTGGCCATGGCGGTGTTCCCACACTGCCTACTTTTTCCCTCCAGGGGAAAGTGGGAGTGGTAACCGGCGGAGCGAGGGGTTTGGGCTTGGTGATGGGTCGTATGTATTCCTTTTTTTTTCTTTCTTTTTTGTCCTCTTTTCCCTCCCCCTCCAGAGAGATTGCTTACCCAAAGAATAAACAGAAGGGATGGTCATAAGCGGTGCCGATCTCGCCATTGTCGACCTCAACAAGGAGGAAGCCGAGAAGCAAGCGAAACTCATCGTCGAAACTTTCAAGCGGGACAACCCCTCCGCAGAGAGACTGCCCAGGATCACGGCCCACTACGCCGATGTATCGGACCCAGAATCTGTCGCTTCTTGCGTCAGCGACATCGTCTCTGCCCACGGCAAGATCGACTCCTTGGTCACCTCGGCCGGGTTCACGGAGAACTTTGAGGCGGTCTCGTATCCCTTTGACCGAGTCCAGAAGCTGTGGGGGGTGAATGTGGACGGGACGTGGCTGTTTGCGACGGAGATTGCCAAGCATTTGATCGAGAGGAAGGCGAGGGGGAGTATGGTGTTTATCGGATCAATGAGCGGGAGTATTGTGAATGTGCCGCAGCCGCAGGCGCCGTACAATGCCGCCAAGGCGGCGGTGAGGCATATGGCGAGCAGCCTGGCGGTGGAGTGGGCCAAGCACGGGGTGAGGGTGAATGTGATTAGTCCGGGGTATATGTTGACTGCTTTGTGAGTATCTCCTGGAGATTGGGGTGGTGCGACATGATGATAATAAAGGGAGGGGGTGGATGCTAATAGGTGAGAAATACAGGACGCAGAAGATTCTGGACGATAACCCAGATTTGAAGGAAAAGTGGACGAGCTTGATACCGCAGGGGAAGATGGGCAAGCCAGAGGACTTGATGGGGCCGGTGACGTTTTTGCTGTCGGATGCGAGCAGTTATGTCACGGGGGCGGATTTGAGGGTTGATGGGGGTTATACTTGTACTTAAAACTGGGTGAATAATATTATTGAGAAAGACTACAGGGGTTGGAAATGGGAGATTAGAAAAGGGCGGTAATAGCATTTCATAGTGTTGTGGAATAGAATGGCGGGAGTGGAAGTTGGAAGCTATATGGAAAGCGTGTGTATGAAAGTTGGTTTGAACGAGTTGAAGCAGTAAGATATGTCGTATCAAATATCATGCATCTCCTAATCATCAAAATGCACCTATCTATGTATGAGATTCACAGTTGTTAAATTTTTTATTACCTATTGTTATGAGGACAGTTTCAAGAACCCAGCTAAAGTGAACAGGAAGTACGGTCTGACCTACCTCATTGCCCATGAAGACCTCATCGCTATCTCTCTCTCTCTCTCTCTCTTTTTGTTCGTTGACGAAAAGGTACTTGCTTTACTCTCAGAAGACAAGAAAAAAAGTCTGGATAAATGCAGCCTTGACGGATCGAATGGGCATCTCCAAAAAAAAAAACTCTCAAAAGCCGAAAGATACCCAGCACCACAGCCTCCTCACTCAAAAGCGGGCCGTTTCTGACAGCTCGTATGCATCGGTTCGGTCCGGCATAGGGGCAACAGTCTAGCTAGCTGATCAAGGTGAGACTGCAGCATCTACATCCCTTGGGTATACACTTTCAGAAGAGAGCTGTTGATGTAGGTGATGTGACACGAAAAACCAATACTTTTTTTTTTTTGGAAGTGGCGAGGCAAATAGGGACAGGTATCATGCCTTTATATTGGACTGAAAAAAAGATACAAAAAAGAAAGAAAAAGAAAAAAGGATAAAAAAAATAAGTGAAAATAAAAATAAAAATAAAAATAAGCAACGACTAGCTGTTGACTGCAGTTGAACAAATAGCTATGCCAAGAAATGAATGGAGAAAGACCATTGGTGTGAAGCCCAAAGGGGACTTGAGAACGTCATGACCCTGTGAACCCGGCTTGTTCAACCGCCGACACGGGATAACACGAACGTATACAAAAGAGTACGTACCTGCTTAGGTAGTATTCCCTTTACCCAAAAAACCAAAAGATAAACAAACTTTGATCATCTGATCTCTTGTGTGTCACCTTGTGGCATTTCTAGGTTCCATGGCACACAGAAAGGTGCACACGAGCACATCAGCCCTCACAGTCAGACGCTCTCTCACAAGGCAGTCCCTGATTTTTATCGTCAACACCTCCTTAGCCTCGGCCAAAAGACGGACGGGGGGGGGGGGGGGGGGGGGGGGGGGGGGGGGGGGGGGGGGGGGGGGGGGGGGGGGGGGGGC
>MU866223.1:67119-78133 GCA_033296915.1 Triangularia setosa | reverse complement strand
ATACCCAGATACTAATCATTTTAAATATTATACAACAGATATAACACAAAATAACACCACCTCCAGAAAAAATTAAATCATTATTAATTGATCGTTTAAACCCAACCCCCCCCCCCCCCCAAAAAAAAAAAAAAAAGAAAAAGATAGCCAGTCTGCCGAGATGTCTAGTCATCCCCTGTAAGATCAACACACTCAATCTCCTCCTCGACCTCTTGTATTCCATTCCCAACAACGGAGCCCTCATCATCACTCTCCCCAAACAGATTAACAGCGTCAAAGTTGTAGGTTGTTCGCTTGCTAGCAAAACTGCTATGACTGAAACTGCTGGTCTTGCTCATAAAGCTCGACGCCTTTGTAGTAGTGGTAGTCGCCAGAAGTGATGAAACAGGAAGTAATGCTGTTCTTGTCAGTTTTGGCGGTGGTGTCGGCTTCTTTGTGCGCGGCTTGGGTGAGGACATGAAGATGTCGTCGTCGGCATCTTTGGTGAAAGAGGGTATACTCGGTGGAGCTGTGGATTGTCTCAGTCCAGCTTTCCCTCCTGATGGAGACTGTGCTGGTTCTGGTAGCGAAGACTTGGATGGGATGAATTTAGAGAGAGAGGGAAGTTCATCGTCGGACTCATCGTCGTGGCTGTCTTCGTCTGGTGATATAAATTCAATAGGAATGGAATAGGCTGGCTTGTTGCTTGTGACAGCAACGGCGGTATTCTTGGTGGTTCTGCCAAAGCTCTTGATGGACTTTTGTACTGGTGGTTGTTTTGACTTTGCCTTGGGTTGCTGTGTCGAGGAGACTTTGATAGGTATAGCTTCTCCTGCTCCGCTTTTCGTTTTCTTAAACGGTCTTGTCGCGCTGATTGTTGGAGGGGTTGCAACAATTTCGGGCATTTGAGGTGGAGGAGAGGATCGTGACAGATCCGGAGATTGGCGTTTTGATCGGGTGGGCGTGGTTTGTATTGGTAAAGTGCGAGGAGATGAGGGGGCGACGGGTGAGGAAGATATTAGAATCAGTTCGTAAGAGGCAGAGGGCGGCTTTTGAGAAAGTGACTGGGACGAACTAAAGCTTGTAGTAACCTTCGGGCTGGCTTGAGAACCTGACAATGTCGAAGGGTTGACCTCAGCTGCTGGCTTGACTGGTTGTGTTTTGGTGGGTGCTTTCTTCGGCTGTCTACCCCCAGGCTTCGGGGCAGACGACGGTGGCATTGTCGACCGAGGTGGCGACTCTTGGGTAAATGAAATGGGAATATCAACTGAACCCATGCTCTTCTCGGCATCAACAGTGACCGGTTTAGCGACGGTGAAGAATCTGTCGAGCGCACCAGCCTTCATGCCTCCCTTCGCTTTGGCCGTCTTCTTCGACGCCGGCTTGGTTATCTTCTTTCGCTTTTTTGTTTCCCAATCCTCAACAGTCAAAGGAACACCAAGTTTGAGTAGCGTCTCTGGTATCCATGCCAAATCTGTTCCTTCGGGATCGTACGGCTTCCTGGTTGTCTTTTTGGGGTCCTCCTCTTCTTCTTCGCCAAGATCGGCGTCAAACTCGTCGTCACTGTTGAGGGCCAGCCCAGTCCGTCCATGTTCCTCGACCTCCTCTATTGGCTCGCTGTCGAGGTCGAGTTTCACGATGTCATTTGGTATAAAAGAGACCCTCAATTCTGGCGTCTCATCGGTGCTAGCATGAGTTCGCCGGCTCTTGATGCCTGTAATCAGTGCCCCCTCTTCTTCTGCCATGAGATCGGTGTCATCCCCATAGTCCTTTCCTTCTGAAAATCGCTGCAGTAGAAATTGGACCAGGAGCCCACGTGCGAGTTTGCGAACCAAATTAATAGCCCCTCCTCGGTACTGCCAATCAAATGTCTCCCCCACAAACTCTCTCAAACCAGGGACATCAACCGGAAACGTCATCTTGTTAGGGAAGTTCGTCCTCAGCCTGTCGACCATGGCCTGCGTGGAAACCACCGGATGGGTATAATACCTAAGAATCTCCAAATCCGGGAAGTCCTCCGGTATCGCCAGGCTTTTGTGTTTCGTGCGGAAATATCCACTCTCGTTGGTGACCCATTCATGCCGTAATTTGTCCCGCCACGCTTGGACGCCATTCTTCCAATCTGCCTTCTTGATACCGCATAGTTCCTTGCCAAAACCAGCCCTAGCTGCCTCACAGGCAACCTTGATGCCGCACCCTGGGATACCTTCGGGGAGGTAATCACCACCGCTCATGAGCGCAACCAGAACCATTCCCTCCCTATCCAGACCACTGTCCCCCTTTGCAATATCCTCGGCGTCGTAGAGTGTGACATGTGTCGGCAGATTCCCTTTCCCTTCCACAGTCCAGCTTCGAAGGGTCTTTCCACAGCCAAACATGATGGTGTCGACATCTTCGCTTAGCACTGCGTCTACTACCCCTTCTCTTTGCAGAAAAGCGCACTCGGCTTCTGCCTCGCCTGGAGCATCGTGAATGGCAAACCCAAACAGTTTGATCATCCTTTTCGCCATCGATGTGGCTACCATGTGTCCTGCCCCTCTTGGACCGCCGGCGCGCTTGTTGCGCTTGAATGCAGGTTTGTTCGGGCCGTCAAAGACAAATAGTGGTTGAATGGCTAGAGATAGGAGCCGAACAAGTCGGAAGAACAAAGTTCGAATAGCGGGGTTGGAGCTGCCGCGTGCAGCTTGGATCTGGAATTGCCATATCGAAATATCGATTGCTAGTCGGAAAGGACGGGGATTTTTTTCTTTCTCGAGGGTCGTCAAGGCCAGCTTGGTCATGGAAATTCGCTGACCGGGGCCGATTTCTTTGTAGATGCTATCGACCGTCAACGAAGAGTTAGTTTCCAGGAAGTCAAACGGAGAAGTGGGGTGTATGCACCCTTTGATACCCATTGTGCCAGCTCTTCGACTTTGCGTTTGCTAGGTGGTGGCGATGACTGCGGGCCAAGGGCATCGAAGAACGAAGTCGGTCCTCAAGCGAAGATTTTACCAAAAGGCATTCTCTACGTCGCTTTCGGAGGTCCGGCCCAATTCTGCGGACGCAAAAAAAAAATCGATCGTAGGTGCGCCAGGAGGCTCTGCTGCCTGGAACAAATGAGACGAAAAGGATGATGCGCTTTGTTGACTGGTTGCCCTTTTGGGACTAAACTGCCAAGATTGCCAAGCGTTGCTATGGGTGAACCGCTAACGTGACAGCTGATACAAATGGGATGGAAAATGGATCGGATAGATACATAACATGGGGGGCCTTGGTACTGTTATGCAACTATCGAGACGTCACTGCTGGTGAACTCAACAATCAAACGGCCGTGGAAGCGACGACATTGGCTTTTGCCTCGACATGATCGGAATATCAAAAATAGGGATTGATTTATAGGCGCTGGAGAGGCATCAAAATACATGAGTCGACGACTTTTTCTCATCTAATTTAACCAGAACATCAAGAAGAAAAACCAACATGTCTGGCCTGGGTTCAGGCGCTGGAGCGGGAACAACACCTCTCCCCCACCGCTCAGTAGCCAACATCCGGTCACCCCACACCAGCGGCAATACCAACCCGTCAACGCCGTCCTCCAGCAGCCGTCATCTCCCTTCTTCCAGCTTCGGTTCTCCGTCCAGTTTGAGAGCCGATGAAGATATCCTCATTCTCGAGCTTGGCACCCGCAAACTGCAAATAGGCTTTGCCGGGGATGCCTGCCCGAGGGGCACGGTTTGGTTCACCCCATCACAACTTCGCCGGGTGGGAGACTTCCGAGACTGGTCCTCTGAGTCCAAGACGAATGTGGACTGGAAGACCAAGAAAGTCACCGGCGAGGGCTGGTGGAGTAGGGATCATGAGCTCTGGGAATATGATGTACGGGAGGTGGACTTGGGTCTCATTGGGGACAAGGTTGAGAGGGCACTGAGGGAAGCTCTTACAAAGTAGGTTTAACCGGCGATTCTTCCGCGTACCATGGGAACACAGCTGAAAAAAAAAAACAGATACATGCTAATTGACTCTCGGCCACGGAGAATGGTATGCGTGCTGCCCTCCGGCCTCCCCCTTCCCATGTTATCAGCAGTACTAGACAGTCTCTTCAGTCGGTTTCAGCCACCTACCATATCGCTACTTTCCTCGCCTATTGCACTGACAGTCGGTGCTGGGGTTCGCTCCAGTCTGATTGTTGATCTCGGCTGGATGGAGACAGTTGTCACCAGTGTTTACGAGTTTCGTGAGGTCAACACTAGCCGTAGTGTTCGTGGAGGGAGATTGCTTGTGGAACAGACACACAAATTTCTCGCCAAACACCTCCCCGACAATCAGAAGAAGAAGGAAGGAACCAATTCCGAAAACACTGAAGATTACCAGTTGAGCTTCGACGAATGCAACGACATTGCTACTCGGATGGTATGGTGCAAGCCCCATTTATCCACCCCAAAAGCTCCCAAGTCGAGAGAAGGTCTGCCTACTCTCCACGAGCAGGATGAGTCGGAGCCTCCCGCAAGCCAGCCCTCAACGGATACTTCAAAGACTGTCAGAATCCCCCTACAGTCATGCCGATCACCAATCACAATAGAGCTACCCTGGGAAGCTCTCGCAGAACCCAGCGAGAATACCTTCTTTGACTCTCAGTACTTGGAAAGCAGTTTTGACGATCACGAGCTGCCACTGCCTCTACTTGTCTATCGCAGCCTTCTTCAATTACCTCTGGATGTTCGAGCACTCTGTATGTCTCGCATTATTTTCACAGGCGGCTGTGCCGGTGTTTTAGGACTGCGTGGTCGCATCTTTGGTGAAGTCTCCAAGATCGTAGAGGAGAGGGGATGGGACGGAGTTCAAGGCAAGGGAGCGGATCAAATGCGGGCCAACCCCAAGTTGAAAGGCAAGAAAGGTAGCCGCTCAGCAAGTAGTGGCCCTACCGGTGTCACCAGCCCAGGTGAAGCCGGAGGTGGTCAAGAGCAGGATGGAGTCTGGCACGATGCGGCCAACACTGCCCACGATGCTTGTCCCGTCGAGGAGCAACTCAAGCGAGGGCAGGACAAGATACCAAGGGTTCAGGGGAAGATGAGAGCCGTTGAGTCTGTTGGGGCATGGAGCGGAGCGAGTTTGATAGCGCACCTTAAGGCGGCGCCTGTTTCTACCATCGAGCGTGAGGCTTGGTTGCAGTACGGTGCTGCAGGAGCGAGCAAACCCAGTGAGGTTGATCAGAAGTCAGCCAGACAGAGCTTTGGACCTGGCGGCCTTATGAGGGGGTCTGCTGTGAGCAATTCCTGGACTTTGGGGGTTTGGGGGATGAATTGATAACCATCACTGCATTCTCAAACACCACATCCCATTCTTATGTCCTTTTCTTTGGTTTATCCCCGTGGGACAGCCACCTCCACAATACTTAGGTAGGTATTGCCCCACAAGTGCAGAACAAATAGTATAGATAATTTCCTCTTGCTTCTCTTAGGTGCCTTTGTCATTCTTTCCATGTCCCTGCAGATGACAACTGCAGAATAAGCCAAACGGACTGTCGGGTATGGATGGTGTCCGGCAGAAAGACCGCACCCATGATGGAGCACGTCATATGGACAGGTCGTTCTTTCTAAACATGGCTGCCTCTCCACCAGGATCGGCTGTGCGCATGCCGTGCACAACACGCTCCTGCTTTATTAACTGTCCAGGCAATGGTGCCCTTTCCCTACATGCCTTGAGAAGGGCCGTGCTCCAGTCTGTCATAGGGGGAGGAAAGCACGAGATGACACTCGGAAAGGCACCTGAAATGTCTGGAAATGGTGGCCCAACTTTTCCCTCTTTCACCAGTGCCATCATCGCCCAGGTCGGCTTCTCCCTCTTCTAAACATCTCACACATTCATCTTCGTTTACTGTCTGCTGCTGCTGCTGCTGCTTGCGGCTTTAGCAAGACGTGTGTTGCTCTTCTGATTCCTGTCATTCTTCATTGGCCGATTTTGCTTTTTGGTTCGCATCAACAACCACTTCTCGGCGCCCATAACCAACCACCTGTCGGCGTTCGAAGCCGTTCCAAGCCGTTCCCACAACCAATCACAAAACCCCGAAACCCCGGAGCCCCTCGGTGCTCCTCCCGGCATACGCAGCGACATCTGGTCCCACTTTTCCCGGTCTGCTCGGCGCTCCCTGGAACACAAGACCTCCACACAAGATACAATCCTGTTGAGAACTGTGACACCGCCGGGAACAGGGCTTTTCCAACTTTCAACCGCCTAGAACCGGCCCGGTGGCACTGCTGACAGTCGGTGTGTCGTTAAACACCCAGAGCATAACGCTTCCGGTGATCCTCGCATCCTATTCAGCAATTTGGTAAGTAAATGTGTCCATTTCTGTCACAGGTCTTTGTCCAACTCCCTTGCCATGCCCTCCCCTGACCACCCCTGGCAACCATCCCCGGAAACGACGACATCATCCAGCCATGACCACCTTCAATTCCGGCCTTTTCTGCGGAGAGGGTAGTCTTTCAGCTTTGCATCCCGCTTTCGCTCTGCCCTTCAACATCATAACTTTTCATCTTGTTCATCTTTGCATTCGTCCATGAGCCCCACCCTTTCTTTCAGTTCTTTGCTCCATCACTGCTCATCTTGACCGCTCCGATGAACCAGCCAATTACCTGGGACAACTACAGGCAAATGACGGGCAATTTCATCAAGGAGATGAGACGTCTCCAACTTGAAGACTTTGCAGTTCCTGTACCATGGTCCGTGGCTGCAAAACATCATTTGCAACCCAAGCCGTACAGGTGCCGAATTGTCGAAATAGCTGGCGAAGGCACCTGCTGGGTATCGAGTGTCCCTCGACAGTCGCTGCCCGTATTCTTGGTTTCCCAGTTGGAGAATCAGAAACTGACTGAAGAAGGCAGTCCTTTCGTTTGTGCAACGACTCTGGTCATCTTTGCCAGTTTGAATCTCGAAACAAGATCCTGGATCAAGGGATACCCGACTTTGTTCCGTTGGTATTCGGAGAGCAACCATCGCTCGTACTATCTCTTTGCAACCCTGACCATTGAAATGGCGCGTCACCAATATACGATCGACGATCTCATGGCCGTCCGGGGAGTCCAGGTGTCGGTGCCTGCTCGCATGTCGGCTCTGGCCAGCAACCCCGAACTTGGTATGTTGACTTCACCAACGCATTTCTTTGATCAGAATGGCTAACGTATTTGCAGCCGACGTGGTCCGCGAGTCTGGAAGTGAGTCCTCCATGGGCTACAAGCCTGCGACTGGCAAGCATCGAGACGACTCATCGACTACCTCCGATGAGCTCCTCTTCAAGGGCAACATTAGTCGCCGAGCATTGCGCGATACCGCTCGGGGTTCAGCTCGAGATTCGACCCACGAATCCAATCGTTTCACCATGAGAGAGCCTCTTCGCCAGGCGGTGCCCCAGCCTGCACTTCCTGCACAGCCTGCTCGTGAGATCACTCGCGAGCCCACTCGTGAGGTCCTTCAGTCTATCGCTCCCAACGCTGTAAGCAACGTTGCTCGAGAAACAATGCACGACCAGCAGCGCCCAACTGAGTGGAGATACCACGGTCGAAGTGATTCGGAAACCAACATCCCTGAACCCATCCCGGCACCTACTGGTGACATGGCCCAGAGAAGTGAGGGGTTCCGTCGATTTTACAAGGCCGTCGTGTCTCCCACCCACGTCCGTGTCACAGCTGGTGGCCGCATTGTTCCCAATACTCGAGGACCACCGTCTCCAACCAATAAGCGAGCGACTGACCACTCTGCCCTCGAAAACATGGGCCTGACTGACAAGACTGCTCAAGGGAAACTGCCGACTAATCAGCTTCCCATTGGGCCCATGGGACAGCCAATTCCTGTCATGCCGCAGTTTCTTCCTGGTTATCCTCCCGGCTTTCAGCCAATCCAAGCTCCTGTGTCGTTTGTCCCCATGGCATTCAGTCCGCACATGCCCCAAGGCTTTCAATTTGCTCAATCCCCGACTACACCGGCTACCTTGGCTCCTCTGCCAACGGGTAGTACTGCGACTCCAAAGGACACTTCCGACCTCAAGGTCTCCGATTCCCAGGGCGACGGTCGCATGGCTGGCGACAAGCAGGACAAGCCAAAGATCTCGCCTCCAGAGTACTTTGATTACTCGAAGCCCTACTTTTACAACGGCCAGATCATCTACCCCGTGGGGAACATGCCTACCTCTCTTGGCAACCCAATGGGCGGCCCCATGATGCCGATGCAGATGGTCGGTGTTCCCCAAGGTGTTCCCCCCCAGATGCAGGCTCCCATGATGCATCATGCGCTGCCGCATGGTGGAAACCAGATGATGACAGGATCCCCGTTTTTGCAGCCCAGCCACGGCCCGCATCAAATGCACGGTGGTGCTCATTCTATTGTACCTGCTAACTCGAGCTTCGCTGCGCCGAGTATGGCTCCTCCTATTTCGTCGATCAGACCCAGTGAGATCACGAGAAAGCAGATTGCCAACTTCAAGCATTCTCTCAAGTATCATGAGGATCAACTGCAGTACAATCGTCATCAAATTGATGAGAAGGAGATGGAGATGAAGGCCCAGCAGTATCGGGAACACATTGCTACTTTTGAGGCGCTTCTCAAACAACAGCTTGAGTTTGAGGCTGAGTTCTTGGACCAGAAAAAACAGACTCCTGGCCGGAACGACCAAAACCAACAAAAGGCGGATGGTAGCGTGACTGGTGAGGCAGGAGCTCAACAGAGCCAGCATGAAGCCGAGGACACCATTCGACGAAGAGTCGCATGCGGCCGCCAGGGTATCAACACCAATATCGGTGAAGGTGGCAACGCAGTCTTTCAGCGCCCCATTTCCGCGAACCAGCCCTATGGTGAGCCATCTAGACGGACCGGGATCCCCAGTGAGGCAGTCCTGGCTCCCGCTTTCGAGCCCAGCGGCAGATCCGCTCATGAGGCCGTGGCCGAGTCTAACGAGCGACTCAAGTCGGAAGGAGTCTGGAACTATGGTCCTGGCATTCAGAACGTGGCAAGCCGAGGCCTTGCTCGACCTTTCAATTCATCACTGTCACAGCAGTCCGACCATGCTGAAGGAAGCACGAGTTCCACCAGCATCTCGGCACAGAGCGGCTCGACAGACGGTTTCGGTACCACCAGATCTGCCAAGGGCAAGAGCACTGCTAGTGTTAGTGGAAGCATTGGCTATTCTAAAGCGAGCTTTGGAGTGCCATATCTGCTCGGGGCCCTTCCGAAGGGTCTCGATCCCCGCAGGGCTACTGACCAGGACTACACCTACACCCGTCCCCTAAATGAGGACGAGGTTCGCGCCCGCTACCTGTACTGGGGGAAAGCACCCAAGTCTGCATTGAGAGGCCTTCCCAAGTACGATGGAAAGCACTTTTATCCTGCTTCTCCGACCTCAGTCAAAGAGCCTGGCAGCCCGGTGGCAGCTCATCGCAACCCCACTGCACGTCCCGAGACCGAGCAGGCCTATCGCCAAACAAAGTCGGACCAAGATCCTTTCAGACCAATGACTCCGGTACACGATTCGATTTCCAAGCCGGTGGTGGCGAGCGAGGATGGATATGCCATGGGCAGGCTCACTCGAAACGTTTCTTTTGAGACTCAGGTTGACAGCAGCGGCCTTGAAGACTTGCCCACGGGTGATTCTATCGATCTTCCAGAGACGGGGACGATCTTGCGGAACCGCGAAAATAGCGCAGATGCGGGCTCCATCGGGTCGATTGACCGGCGTTCGGAGAGATCTGGGTATGGCCCCGTTCCCGGTCCCTCCTCCCCGCACGGCTCTCTGCCTGATCCCTATGCCCATTTCTTCCAAAGCCCCCAATATCGCAGCTATGGACGCACTGACACACTGATGCAGCGCGAGACTCTGGCAAGCAGTGTTGAAGAAGGGCCCTACGATCAGCGCGGTTTCATCGACTACGGCACAGGCAGTTCTGCCTCACTATTCGGGACACGCAGCGGCTTCCCTAAGCCCTTCGATTAGTAAGGACCGGTCCGGCTTCCACGAGGTTTCTCCCGACAACAGCGGTGCCCTCATTTCTCCTGGTCCACAGAAGCGGGGAGAGAACTTGCCCCCAAACGTGAGCTCGCTGGAGGATCAGTTCAAAAGGTTGATGGCCTTGGATGAGTCTCCGGAACACAGCAACCTCCGATCGACTTTTGATTCGTAAGATTATTCAACAATGTTATTGCTAGGCATGGATGAGGAAAAGACGGAAGTGTTTATTCAGGGGTTATCAGTATATTGATATTGTGTGACACAACAGCAGCATTCGAAAGGAGGAGGGGATTATCTGTTTCAGGCCATACTTGGTGGTTTCACTGGCTATATGCCAACTAGTCGATAGATGCTCGCCGTCTAATGATGTTTATCGGCCGAGGAGTATCTCATACCAAGGGCAGCTTACTATTAGATCAAGGAATAGGTCTTCCGTAGCACAAAAGGATTATGTATTTGTTTCTGTAGCCAGGTTTTGTTTTAGCAGTGGAATGTGATGGTGGCATTATTGTATAAGTTTACAATTGTGTTTGTGCCTATGTGTCAACTGCACGTAAATAGAGAGATCTTCGTAGTCAGTTATTGCTAGCTTTGTTTGACCATTTAGTCTTGGTTGAGATTGTGCGAAGCTAATGAAACGACTGCACCTGACTGGCACGAGATGAGATCAGAGTCGACTCATCTAGTAAAGGTTACTCAGCTCTTGTCAACCACGGTCTAAGTCGAGGTTCGGTGAATGGTACCCGCATGATCTGAGGTTCTAGAGTCAAAAATTTGTTTGTCCAAGTAAAAGGAACGTGGCAGCTGTTGCTGCTTGGCGATAGTGGCGACTGTACGGTAGTGGTGATGATTCCATCTGGTGATGCAGCAGTCAGCAACGAGTGAGGCCGGATAATATGTGTGCAAAAAATGAGGATATTCGTGGAGAAGGGTGGGGGGGGGGGGGGGGGGGGGGGGGGGGGGGGGGGGAGTGTAGTTTTTTTATTAAAAAAAAAAATATTGGGTTGGGGGGGGTGGGGGGGTTTTGGTTTGTTTTTATTAAATAAACAACATGGTATCAAA
>MU866223.1:0-67109 GCA_033296915.1 Triangularia setosa | reverse complement strand
GCCCCCCGCCCCGCCCCCCCCCCCGCCCCCCCCCGCGCGGGGGGGGGAACGGAGAAGTTTGTGTTGATACCTAAATAGACTGCTTGTGGCTATGAGGGGTGGTTTGGGATTGGTGGAATTAAGTTACAAAGGTGAGTACGTACGCATGGAGGTGGACGTGGAGGAGAGTGATAAGGATGAGGTAGGCATGATAGTCTGTGTTATGTGAGGTTTTTCAGGGGTAAGTTACTAGTGAAGCACCACTTGCGGTAACAAGACTCTGCGAAGAAGAGTTGGACGGACATGTAATGGGATGGGGTAGGCAACATGGGAGTACTTTACATGGCGTTAGGTGAACAATGTTTTTTTTGTTTTTTTGTTTTGTTTTGAGGGCTGAAAGCATCACTGTCGTCTACCTAGTTATAAAGATGAACGATTTTATCTACAAGGTTCTAGGTAGGTATTGATGGAATGAACAGGTATGCTTTTGTGGGTGGACAAAGTCTGTTAGAGGTTGAAGTGCCCGCTGTTGCACGGTTCCAGGAGAGGTAGCTACCCCAGAAGGGAAAGTAAGCGATAGAGTAGGCATGTGTTCAGTACAGTATGGTGTGGAATACGGGGTAGGAGTGAGGACTACCAACACTTGAAGCCATCGCTGCCATCACCCAACCACAGCAATATTATTTACAGCGACAGCAGTAAGGTAACCGATATGCAAACTTCTATCTCCCTACTTCCTCTCTTCATGTAGGTAGGCAGGGCCGTTATGGTGTATGTTTGTTTCCTGTCAAACATTTGTCTTTTCCTTTTCTCTCCCTGCTTCCCAGCTTGAAGAGGTCCTACAGCAGACCAGCCCCCGGGTGAGTTGCTTCGAGATGTGCTTGTGAAGGAAGAGATGCAAGAGGCGGCATCAATATCACGTGCAAACACCATGATGGGTGTGTTTACCGAGTCTTTTCCTTTAAGGGTGATACAAGCAGTGTCGGCAAGTTTCACGGGTTTGATGGTCTTCTCGAGGAGCAAAGGTAGGTAGACTTGGTTTGTGTGGTGGAGAGAACAAATACACCAGTGATAAGCGAGACTGGGATGTGCAAGGAAGGGGCTTTTGACGAGTTTGAGTATTGTATCTTGATTCGTTCCCCTGTTGTGTGATAAACCTCTTGCCCTTCCTCGCCTGTCGAGCTCGGTCAACCTCATTTGACCTAGGTACCTTACCTGGTTGATCTCACGGAATAGTGGTCGGTGACTCTCTCTTTTTGGGCGAAAGATGAGGATCCCGCCATCTCTTGGTCGGTATCCCCCCCCCCAGAAAAGAAGACCAAATCAACAGGCCCCGTGCAGTACGTTAATCCCCCAAGAACTGCCGGCCAAGTATTCCACGGACCCCTGATCTGATCTGATCTGATCACCCCCCCAGAGAAGCTACTGTAACGGATGGTCCTTCTTGTTAGTCAAAACCGACAACAATTTCGTCCCATCTTGGTAAATGAGGGTGTATTACCTCCGATGAGAGCCGAGGAGGTTTGTCAGCCGTGACCACCCCTTCTCATGTCCGACGTGGTAAGAAAACCACAAGCGCAGCTGGAAAGCCACCGGCCGGCTTAGCATGCGTCTCCCGCACACCATCCAGGAGAGAAGACGCGATGAGAGACGGCAACTGTGCCGAGTAACCATATCTCGGGCACATACACACGATTTAGATTAAGACCCCTAGGCCTAGACTTCTTGCTACCATAGACTGCTGGTAGAACCTCCGAAATGGAGCCTGGATAGCGCATGTTGCAGAGGGAATGAAACCCCTCTTTATGTTAAGCGCCAACCGCCACCATTGTTTGTCTAGAGACCGTTGTCCGTTGTGATATGGCGGCTATGACATAGGGTAGATGCGGTTGGCTGAAGGAAGCATGCGTGAGCAAGGTGATTGGAAGCTATTATGCACCTCTTGGATGTGACTCTTAAGCCTCAGGGATAAACAAGCCACTGACACTGTGGGTTGCGCAACTGCTCTTTGGCGCCTCCCAGCAATCAATGCTATTGTCTTAACGAATTGGGAAAGGGAAAGCTATCCCCTGGCAGCCCCAGTCGATGATGTCCTGCAGGAAGAAAAGATTTGCCCTCATTAAGCTGAGCCGAACACTTGCTGGTTGCGAAGAGAGACCACAAGTTCCCAGTACAGACGAGACGCCCTATAGCTCTGTGCCGTTACGGAAACCCTCCCTAAGGGATGAACAGGTCTCCAACCTCGACCTTCAAGGATAAACAAGGGATAGAAATTAGGGAGAAACAGAGACAGAGTGGGATAGGAGTTGGAGGACTGGACATGTTTGCTTGCTCGCACTTGCGGAGTTGAGGTTGACTGGCCGGTCAGCTCCCCGGTGACAACGACTGGTGAGCTTGGTCTGTTGTGAATGTGAATTGCTGATACAGAGCAGACATTGTCACAGCCAAATACCGGTACCCTACTACAAGAAAGGGCACTAACCCGTCCCAACTGTGCTAGCAGCACTGGCTAGCGACGCTGATCAGATCTCGAATATGGACGGTTGAACCAATCCGAGATGGTTCGGCCTCGACAGAAAATGTGGGGAATCTTCGTATCATTTATCGTTGGAGGTCTTGCGGCTGACGATGACGACAGAAACAGGTTGCTTCTTCATCGAATGCACACGCGTACAGATACGATCAGGAGTTACGATGCAGAGAGACCGGGTGTGTTATGCCTTAGCCAGGGTAGCTGGGCCAGGGAGAAGCAACGAGAGGTGCCTGTGGTGAAAAACCTCAAAGTTGATGAGAGCAAGACAGGATCAGACAATGGAATAGTTCCGTTCGAAGATGAGAAGACCAGCCGACCAGGTGGAGAAAATGTGACCGACACGCGGGGAGGCGGTAGTCATGGGCGCCACGGCAGCTGTTTGTGAGACGAGGCTTGAAAAGACAAGATGTTTGCTCCAAGTCATGCACGCCATAGCAGCTATTTATAAGACGAGGCTTAGAAAGACAAAATGTTTGCTCCAAGCCATGGACAGAACTAGATAGAACGAGGCGCTTTACTTTTCATTTTGCTCTTTCAGCCCACTCGGCGCAAGGCCTTGAGGGGGAAGAACAAGTGCCTTTTGCCCTTGGCAAGGGTGATCAAAGCGGATGGCAGCATATCGAGGACAGTGTCAATATCAAACCACGACAACGTCAGCTTAAGGTTTATCAGCCTGAAAATGGATTATCCCTCCGAATTCAGGGTCTGAGATGCCCCACACAACCACACACGCTATACCACTTGAGGCCTCAGAGGCCTGACACGCTGACCCTTGCCATGTTGTTGTGGTTTGCCCAAGCCCAGATCTTCTGTTGCCATTGGCCCGCTTCAGGTCTGGCTCTCAACTTCCCGAACACCATCCCCTGATCGTGAGAACTGGAATTTGGAGTGGGGAAGGGGGGGGTGGGGGGCAGAACAGGAACGGAGGTGACATCCTCTTAGGGGGGTATCTTGGTTCCCAGATCGCTGGATCTCGCCGAGACTTGACAACCACTGAGACGCTGTCACCTTCAGGGAATTCCGGCTCCCATACTGCCCAATCTGATTGGGTTAATCACCTATTTCTTTTTTGAGTCTTTCGTCTTCGCTCGCTTCTTATTATTTGCCTTATCGATATGTTGGTGTTTACCTCTTCCAAGGTAGTCGAGGACAGGTGTGAACGGCATCGCCCTGCCGAACACAGGTCTTAGGACCAATTTACCTACTCTTTGACCCTCTTGATCTCATCCCGCTCCCTCGACTTCTTTCAGCAGCTGGTGCTGGTCAAGGGGGACTAGATGAGACCCTGGGATCTTTATTCTCCGCAGACTCAAACCCCCGCAGACCACAGAAGGAGGAGCCTGCGACAACGGTTGTCGATCAGCCACACACCTTGATACTCGATTGTCTCACCTGTGCTCGGTCTCTTGGTGAGGGAAACTCATCATCCCTGCCCGTGTGCTATCGCCATTCCAATACGGCGAAGGCGTGGGGCCTGGGATAAGCAGACGAACCTACCTATGCAAACCCCTTGCCCAAGATCTCGTCTGATCTATCACTTGCTTTTTCCCGATGCTTGAGTTGCAGGCCAAGATGCACTTGCAGGCTAACCGGGCTATCAGGCGTCCTAAACTAGCCAGCCCTGCAAAGCTGTATGTATGCTCACTTATCGCTTCCCCCAGCTATTCTTCTTTGGTCGTGTTGGTTTATACTGTCATGTTTGGCTTCAGAAACCTAGCTTATATCTTGCAGCAAGGCCACTTGTCAGCCTTCTTGTCTTGCTGTGCAGGCACTGTTGGACGATCACTCCATCCCTCATGGGCAGTGGGACAATTCTCCGCACGGACGGGCAAGTCCCTCAAGGTACATTCTCAGGTACTCTGATGGCGAGCAAGAGATCTCAGACATTCTCCTCTCGGCCATTTGGGAGCCGCAGAGGAATGTGCCGCGCGCGAGCTCCTTTCCCTTGCCCCTTATATTGGTCAAACTATTCCCATTTTGACAGTCGGGTTGCCCATCCTGTCTGAAGGGTTCCACCAGGTTTCCTGACGATATCGTTCTTGTTCCTGTATATCTATCCAGCAGCCCTCATTCCTGTCCTTCAGGGCGAGGTCTAGTTTGGTCTTCAACCACTTGGCCTTTGTTTAGTGCCTTCACTCGTTTTCAATCCTCCCCTTACGCGCCAGTGAAGCAATATGGAGTTCCATACAGGGCATCCAATGTGTGCTGTTCCTCTTGGGCTGGAGGACGACGACATGTTCAGCCCCAGTGGATCCAGCTTTTCCCTCTCTTCTTCAAGTTATGGCCCGCACACACCAACTTCTGGGCGGTCAACTCCTCCACGGGGTTCGTTTGACTATGCCTCTCCCTTCAGCTCTTCGATCGATGGCCACTCAATCGAGCTCACACCTCCTTCTTCGGCCACAAATTTGTATTTTCCATTTGCCTTCAAGGGCGATGGCGTATCCGACTTCGGCCAGCCGGCGTTTCCCGTGCCTCCTTCGCGTAGTCAGCTGAGCTTTTCCAACTTTTCTCACAACGGATATGGTGTGCAACTGTCGCCTTCACAACACGTCGAGTACTTTTGCGGAGATAATCTCTTCCAGCAGCCTGTGGTTGTCAGCCCCCAACAACAACTGCCTTCAAGCAACGGGTGGGATCAAGACTGGCGATGGCCCCAAGGGGATAGCCACAATCCCATTAGCTTTGGAGAACACACACTGAAGAGACCCGGTGTTATGGTTCGGCACCCACCGCTCAAATTCGAGGACGAGGGAGAGGACATAGACATGAGGAATAAGTGTTTGAAGGAGAACTTCTCTCTCGACCCCTCGGCCATGGGCTTGCTCCCGTCGCCCCTTCATAGGGTAAAGGACGATTCCTCACCTTCTCCTAAGCAGCGACATACACGGATCAAGGATGTCAAGCGGGCAGCAAGAGAGTCCGTTGATGGCATGGACAAGGAACCCAAGGCAATTCACCGGTGTATTGTACCTGGCTGCTCATATGGTCCCTACCGGAGGAACGAACACCTCAAGCGACACCTCAAAAAGTAAGCATTCACCTGTTTTGTGATTTAGTAATGAGGATATACTATATGCTAACACGAGACAGCGAACACGGCATCGGAGGGCAAAAAGAGGGGTTTGTTTGCGAGTTTTGCCCGCCAGAGAAGAGCAAAGACGGCAAGCCCAAGCGGTTCAACCGAAGAGACAATTGGAAGCAGCACATCAAGCTGCATATGAAGCCCAGGGGCAAGAACAGCCGGACGGAGCACAACGTGGAGGCTATCGAGGTGTTCAATCGGGAGCAGGCACGGATAAATTGCTCAAAGAGGTTCAAGAGCAGGTCAAACAAGGCACTGAAGACGAGGGCCGAGTCAATGAATTCGCTCGACTTGGGCGTTTGAGCAACTACTTTTTTAGGCATCTTGGAAACGAAAAAAGAAAAACGACATTAGAAAAGAAAAACAAACAGGATCAGCAATCGACAATCGACAAAGAGCTATGTATATGTATCACACTGTGTGCGCGGTACTTTTTTTCTTCTCATTCTTTTGGGTATAGAGTTTTGGATGGATGGCTGGTTGGCTTGGGGAGACGGGGGGGGGGGTCGTTGGTAACATGTGACTGTGGGCGGTAGACCATATGAGGAATCGTATTGGTCATGTAACAAATACTATCTATGATGATGGGATGCGGAAACAAACAGGGGGAGTGGGGGTCGAAAAGCATTGAATTGGTTTAGCTTCGGGTATAATGTATGATGTATTAGCTATCAACTGTTGGTTTATGAAGAAGCAAAAAATAATACAAATTCAACATAGCACTGCATCTTTCCATCACCACAAAGCAGCCAGGGGCACAATTCTCTATTAAATCCCAACTTCCACACACATCTAACTGCCCGTTTTGGGCTGTTTGCTTCTCAACAAAGGGGCCAGACCGACTAGACCCTGGGAAACAAAAAGACGTTGAACTCGTGTTTGTTTGTGACTGATCGACAGTGGCCAACAGTAGCGGCATGAGACCAAAGCCGGAGAGAGAGAAGAGGGAAAAGCTTTCTGTGATTGAACCAGCAACTCTGCGTCTTAGACCTTGCATGTGGCGAGGCGAGGCGCTCGAAAGCTTTTTGAGACAAAGTTGCGAAACAGGACAAGACAGTATATTCAGACCTCACTTTTTTTCGTTAGAGCACTGTGCAACGCATATCATCCTGTCAAATGTGTGTGAGTACAGCATACGTTGGCATCGACCTCTTTGTATTTTACTGTGTAATGCATATCGTTCCTGCCAAGTTGTCAAACCCATCTCCGGTCCCTAGGCCAAAAACATATTTCGCAATTCTTTGTTGTTGTCAGATCAAGTATGCATATCACAGCTGATAGATATATTGTGACTTTTTGGGGTAGAGATTGTTACATTGCTAGCATTGCTGGCCCAGAGAGCCTAGAGCAAGCCACCAAGAAGGATGGGTGGATGGCACACACTTTGGCACTTGCGCTAAGAGAATTGTCGGTATCCAATAGCAAGTCAAAGAAGCCCTTCCCGCCCAGACTTGGACTTGGGAGATCGGAAACATTGTTTACCTTGAGTTCTTTTGAGTTGTGGGCAAAGTAGTGTGGCACTCGAAACTCCATGCTTTCTTGTCACACCCTTCATCACAGACACCGTCAGATTCACCAGCTCTGGAAGCGAAGGATATTTTTTAGGGGTGTGACACACTGTAACAGTTTTGTGTGTGACTGTGTGTGTGAGATCTGTGGGGAAAAGAACCGTGAGGAGAACGGGTTTAGGAATGCGGTATGATGATGATGATCTCTACCTTTTGGGTATATTTCAAAAGATCTACAATGCAGTTGAGGCAGTGGGCGAAGGACTGAGAATGTAACACGATCTCCTGTCACCTTTTGGGGGGTGGTGCTTACGCAGGTGATTAAACGGGAAATGGGAATCAGAAAATCGGCATGTTTTGTTTCTTTTCTCTCTCTCTCTCTCTATGAGTGATTGGGGGGGGGGCGGTTGTTTGAGACATGTATGCTGCTCTGCCTTGGCAGGTACATACAGCCTCATGCACCTCGGTGCCGTTATCTGTCTTTGTTTTGGGGTTTTTTCGCTGTTTCTGAATGATATGGATGAGAATCTTGACTTTTTGGAGTCTCATGTCGGGAATCACATATCTTGGTGAGAGTTCATTAGGTACTAGGTATAGGGATGATCTTGAACGGGCTTTACTTCGGTGAGCTTAGTCGCGGTGCAACGAGACGGCCACTAGGGTACCTGTTGTTGTGTTTCTCGGGGTGTGCTTTTCACCCCGAATGCCGGCACTCATACGTTCTCGTCTGAACTTGGAAGGGGAGGCGGCCTTGTCTCCGGCGGTCACACTACTGGGCAGTCGTCATCTCACGGACCTTACCCCCAAGAGGACTCCTACCAATAGACCTCAGATTGTGAGCTCTGTACTCCATGCACATGTGGAAAGAAATTGAGATGAAAACCTCCGTGATGGTGGGTGACACTTTGACACTTGTCCCACCACACATACGGAGTGTTTCAGTCCGGGAAACTGGATTAGAGGTAAAGATCAGACAACTAAACCTGGATCTGTGAAGTGATGGAGGTTATGGAAGTTATCGATATCCTTGTGCAAATCCTTGGATGGGCTGTTGATGCCCTGTAACCCCAGGGTTACAACGGCCGCCATCCAATATTGGCGCTCTTAGCACAGCGCTAAACCCCGCTGATTACGAAATCAGATGGCAGCCCAGGACCTCTCAGGCTCCGTTTCTGTGCCCTTGGCTTGTCAACTGGAATTGATCACATCAACTAAACCTCATCCAATGTTCCTAATCCAGTTCCTCGTAAACTGAGTTTGTCAAACTGCCAACAGAAATTCTTGCGAATATCTCACCAACCACGCTTTTGGAACACGATATTCCTCACACAGTACGATGGGCCGCTAGTCCCGTCGCAGCCCTCAACCAGCCTATTTCTTGCGCATGTCGCCGATCTCGCTTGTTGAGAGGAGGTTGACCTGCAAAAGAGGCCAACTGGTCCTGACATCTTCCAGCATCCGCTGCCATCTACGATTGCCTGCATGAGAGCCAGCGATGGACCGCATTACTCGCATAGCAGGCTCAAACCCGCCATCCTACCAGGAAGCTACACGGCGTCTGGACTGGGTCGAACTTATCGCGCCCTACGTGCCTATCCGAGAGTATGTGCGTCTCTGCCTCGTCAACCGGCGTTTCTACCGCCATCTAGCGCCGCGCCTCTGGAATGACCCCTTGGCGACAGCCTCCGCCGGCAGGCCTGTCAACCGAGACATTGGTCCGTGAACTCCCTCTTGTGCTGTCTTTGCCGTCTGTCTGCTGTCCGGTGGCTGCACGCACAAGACTGACTTGACCGGTGGTGACCGCCGTGGCAGATCTCGAGTGGTTCTACCGCTTCATGGAGCATATGCGATGTGTTAGCAAGACCACCCGTCTCCTCGTTATTTGTCTAGACCTTCGGGCGGTTGAGGCCGGCACCTCTGCGCTCTCGCTGTATTCCTTGAATAGGTCGCTCTCGGCCTATCTGCGTGCTGTGCAGGTCACATTCCCAGGGCTTCGTTGCATTCTGTTGAATAGGCACTTGGATGTGGAAGCGGATGACCTGGTGGTGGCGACTACTCCCGATGCGGTCAGCAATGGCAGCAATGCAAGGGGGCCACTGATGCTCAGCATCCCACAGTGCCAGGTCAAGGTGCCGACCACCTTCTTCTCCTCGCCGTATCTTCGCCAGCTTGTGTACCTGGATGTGTCCAACATGGTCGGTTCTCTCAGGAAGCCGCTGGAGCAGCAAATATTCGGCCCAGAATGGTATTCTAACCTCAGGATCCTCAAGGTACAAGGGCGGGAGATAGGCAACTTAACAGCCTCCCTGCTGGTGAAAGGATTCAAGCAGCAGCTTTGGAGCTTGGACCTTAGCCGAAATGTACTCACAGATGCCGTGCTCGATGACTTGCAGAGTTCTGGCTTTCCTATCGAAAGCTTGCGGGCCAAAAACCACTTTGATGTCGAAGGCAGATTGGAGATCATCGCAGGCCAGGGCACACCTCTCTTTGGCCAGTTCTGCTTGATTAGAGAGTCTCGATGGAGCGTAAATTTTAACCACCCGGACCGCTATCTGGTCGATGCCCCTAGCTATACTCGCCTTATTGAAGATATCCCTCAGGAGGATGTTCGTGCCCGCCTGAGTGGCCGAATAGGGACGCTAGGTGATTCAGAGGATGAGATCAAGAGGCTGTTATCAGGAACTATTGAATCTCCTGCCCTTAGCCGGGAATATCTCCAAGATCTAGATGTTTGCCAGAACCACAACGGCCTTACCCACCTGTATCTTAACGGTAACAGCATAACCGCCAGCGGCCTGGTCAGGCTGATCATGACATCCCCCGGGCAACTACAGCATCTCGAGTGCGATAACATGGTCTACGATATGCACGAGGCCGCAAAGCTGGAGTGGCTATCAGCCAGCGTCCGTGTCTCAGGCCTACTCGGAGCAGCGCACGTCTTCCGCCCCGTGCTTTCGTCAAACCTACAGGTGTTGCGCATCCATCACTCCCTCGTTACACAAATCCTGTCTTTAAATTGCAGAGGGGAAGGCCGTGATGGAGGTGGGCTATCAACCATGGAGAACCTGTGGCTAGCCGAAACGTTCCTGCTTCCACGGGCCGAGATGGCCTACCCGCAAGCATTCGTGCCAGACATGAATCCCCGGCTACGGGTTCTCGCCCTGACACACCTCCCGAGGTGGTCAACCGGCCCCCTGATTGACAGGCTGATAACGCTCCTGAAGCTCGCCTCGATGCAGGAGCGGGCAATTCAAGACATGAACAGAACTCTGAGCAAGAGCCGCCGCGGGCCTGCTACGGTGGCTGGTCTTAGGCATATCCAGCTGGAATTTGATCATGATGTTCGGGAGGAGTTTGTGCTTGTTGACAGCGAGGAAGATGAAGAAGAGAAGAAACATAAGGGAAGTGTCGCTGAAGAGCTTAACGTCAAGGAATTCAGTTTCTTTGACGATTCTCGGTTTTCTGACATTTCTTTCGATTCTTCTCTTGCTCCTTCTCACATTGAGGTTTCTTCATCAAACGCAAACACAGACACCATGCCTCTCACGTTAGCCGGTGACCACAGGGCTGTTCTGGACGAGAATCGGGATAAATCAGAGCCAAATCAGGGTCAAACACAGAGACATTCTCCATCTTCCTCCTCCACTCTCTCGCATATTCCCCGCACCGGCGATACATCCGAGCCCATCATGGATGAGGGCAATGAGGACCAGTCGGCCCGACTGACGACTGGACCACAACAACAGACAGATTTCCCCAACTCTACCACGGCCGATGTTGCGAGCAACAGCACAGGCAACTGGAATGGAACGGAATATACCGTCTCCATTTGGACTGGCCCACCACCGCTGCCTCCGCCATCCTATTCAAATGAAGACACTCCACACTACGAACATCGAGAGCAGCGAGAAGTCTCCCCTGCAGTCAAAGAATACATGCACAACATCCTCGACAAACGTCTGTGTGCTGATGCGCGGCCTGCCAGTCCGTGCCATGTCCTCGCAGGCGTTCCAGAAGGTGAGTTTGTATGGGGTGCTGCGTGGCAGGCTATTGTTACAAGAGGAGACAATGTGAAGACCAGGATAAGGAAGCCGAAGAAAAATGAGCTGCTGAATGGGATGAGGGATGTGATTGAGGAGATAAAAGCGTATAGAATGGAGACGAGGGGGAGGTATGAAGCCGCGCTGAAGATGGCTAGACAGAATGGGGAAGAGGTGAAACTGGGGGAGCCACATTTTTATTATGGGGGGAGATTGGTAGTTGTGAGGGCTGAGAGCGAAGGGGAGGGAGTAGGATGGAGGTGAGTGTGCAATAGCTGTGGTGGTTCTGTGCATCAAAGGAATTGTTTGTTTTCGTTGGCCAAGAACTGGCGAAATCAGTGTAAAATGGCGTGCATCAACGAAGCTCGTATACACCAGTCATAACTATGTATGATGTTGTTCTATCGACCTTCCTTTTCTAGGGCTCCTTCTAGCCTCGTGTTGAAATCTTAAACCATCAAACGTGAGTGGCAGGTCTCAAGTAGTCACATGAGATCACTATCACACCAGACAGACTCACCCAATCTTTTTGCCTTCCACAATTTGAACACAAGGTGATTGAGATTCAGAAAATTACAAACAGACCGCCAAAATTCAAGGCCAAAAATATCTCACCGAGTCATGAGACTTGTGATAGATGGCAAAATACATGCAAAAGTATGGGGACGAATAAAACTCCAATAACAATACGCATATCACGCGCCGTGATAATAAGCTTCTGGATGTGTTTCAGTTGTGCTTGACTTGATGTTTTAATAAAATGAAAATGAAAAAAACAGGAAAACAAAGCCATTGCAACCCGAATTGGACATGGCTAAGGTGACTTAAGAGAGGTAATGTGATTAGTTATCTGGAGATGATGAAATGCGCTACAATTGAACATGCCGGATTTCTATTTGCAATAGCTTATCGACAGACCGTGACCATTCCCTACCAATCGAGTCATTTGAATTCTATTCCAAAATCTTTGCCTTTTTGCGTGGATATATAGTCGAAGAAATAGTTTTTTTTTTTCCTTCTGGCTTCACCTCCCCCTTATGTACCCCCCTTTCTTTTGCCCCTGGGTTTCGACTGGACAGTTTCTTCCGTTTGCCATCTAAAAGGGAGACTTATCCGGCCTCTGGGAAAGGGATTCTGTATTGATGTCATCGGAGACTTTAACCTAACTCACTGAGCTCCATAAAAGTAATGAAAAAATGAAAAAAAGATGAAAAAAACGGAAGCTGGTGGTTTTCTGGATCGTGAATTTCTCACGATTGTCTGTGCTGTCTCTTCTCCTCTTCTTATGTAGAAATTTGTCAAGTAAAGTGAGACCCTCGAAAAATATGCCTGGGGCGCCATTTTTCAGAGCATAGCATACTTAGGTACGATGATATAACGGTGGTACCTTACCTAGGTATGGGTAAACGTGACTGGGTGATCTCGTCTTTTCATCTTCTAGCTTTTTGGTTGAGCGAAAACACCTACCCACCACGGCCAAATTGTGGAAATTGCCTACAAACCTAAGCTCAGGAAAAGATGCGTTGGGGTCCAAGAGGATGCTTTACTACATGCACACACTTATATGTCTGTTTCGTTGTTAAGAATCAAGCTTTGCCGTGAAATTTTCTAGTTGGTTTGCGTATCCCCAGAGGGAACAGCTTGACTCCTCCCCACACCCACCTAAACGGGAATGAGGTTGATGATGTGTTGGCTCATGCATGTACCTCGAGGGGGATATTGGATAATCTATTCACGGAAAAGAGTATGTCCTCTGGCAGTCATCACATCGTCGTCTTGAAATCCTTGGCAACATCAACATCCCTGAACATGCGCGTCTTGTAGATGTTTGTGTCTACTGCCCAGATGAGACAAATGCACAATCATTTCTTTTTCCATGCTACATAGGCATGTCCGACAATTGGGAGACACTTATACTTTTTGGCTCATATATCTATTCATCTTTAATAGCCCATCAGAATCATCCACCACCTTTATTCCTCATCACTCTCACTCCCCTCCCCATCCTGACTCTCGTCATCATCATCATCCTGATCATCATACGCATCATCCAACTCCTCCTTTGTAGCCTCCAACCCACTCGAGCTCATAAACTTTTCTTCCTTTGCTTCCGTCTTTGCCTCCACCAGCAGATTCTCCTGCACCTCACACCCGCTCAGCACGCAGCCCTCGCCCAACTCGGCCCGTCTACCAATGATACACTTGGTCAGCTTGCAATTCTTGCCAATCACCACCCCGTCCATGAGCAAACAACCCTGCAACTTGGCACCCTCGCCAATCTGGCAGTTGGCTCCAATGACAGATTCCTTAATCGAGGTTTTTTCCGAGACAGTGACATTGTCCGCGACTAAGGAATCAGATTTGGAGATCGTGGTTCTAGGCTTGACACCCTCAGGATACGCAACCTTGCGAGCGTGGCAGTAGGGACTGGGGGGGTTGGTGATGTCGTGGATCTCTTCAAGAGAGGGTAACTTGGCGAGTTGGAGGGAGATTTGTAGTAGGAGCTGGGCAGTGTCGACGCGGCGAACGATGGGGGAGGGTTTGGCCGGTGTGGGAGCTGGGTGGATGTAGGCGAGCAATGGGGGGACAACTACCGATTTAGAGGAGGACTCCAAAGGGTTCGGCTCTTCCAACTTGGGGGTTTTGAAGGTGACGACCTGGTTGGGTTCCTCGGCGGGGTTGGAGTTTAAGCTCAGCTTTTGAGTGGCGGTCTCGAGGGTGGTAGTATCGGCGGTGGCCGTCTCACCGCGGGGACTGGTAGTGCCGCCGTGCTGGGAGGACAAGTCGTCCACTGGCTGAGCGAGGAACTCGTTAAAACCAAGTTTGGAAGACAGACCCTTTTGCCAGCTGGCTTTGGCCCACCAACCGATAACATCCTCGCCGATGGTCTCGAGGCGGTCGTTTTCCTTGACAAACCTCATGACCCATTGGGGGAAGATATAAATATGGGCGTCACGGTGGGTGGTGTTCATTTTGACCTTTGGGTGCTGCTCGACGAGGTCGTGGCGGAGGGGGAAGCCCTTCTTGTCTTCCAGGGTATCCTTCAAAGTGTCTGTGGGCATGGAACAGACCAGCTTGGACATGTGAGGGAAGAGGGAGCCACTGGCGGGCAGGACGGAGGAGGATGGAAGCGGGACTGTGGCAATAAATTCGGTCTCCTCTCCCTTGATAGCGGTTTCTGATTTCGTTTGGTAGTATACGGACAGACCGCCGCTGTGTTGCCCCTGAGATGCTCGGGAGTGGCCAAGGACATCTCCTAAGCTAGCAGATTTGACCATCCATGCTTGCAGGAGCTTTTCTGGGCCCAACTCGCATACTAGATCGCAGGAGAGAACCAGGAAATCAGACGTGACGAGTGACTGCAGCTCTGGAAGTCTGAGAATTTCGGCCGTGCCTGTGTTCTGGTCCAAGTCCTTTGGCGCAAGGAGATCAGGACGTGGGAGCGGCAGGCCAGTTAGGAATGGATTTGTTTTGAGCGCACTATCGATAGCTTCTTTGGCCGACGGGGGGCAGATGAGTGTGATGTCTGCGATATATGTTAGTTAGGAAAGAATATGAGGTTGTGAATGATTGGTGTGAGATCTCACTTGTGATGCCAGCTCGGTAGCAAAACTCCAGCGGGTACCAGACCATAGGCCTGTTGGCAATGGGCAAAAGAGCCTTTGGGTTCTCATCGGGGTTTGCTGTGAATGTTGGGAATGAACTTCCTGGACCGCACAAGATGAGAGCCTGCAACCCAGGGGTCGCGATAGTGACTGCGTGGGGCATGGCAGTGTGTCTCTTAGACGAGTGACTGTTTGCTGGAGATGATGCCAAAGAAACGCAGAGGTGGGGTTGAATTTTTTTTTTGATAGTTCACTCTTTATGGTGAAACTAGACCTCTGCTGACCGGAAACTGGATCGAGGTCAATGGTTGATGGTGCTTTTTTTCTTTGGTTCTTGTTCCTGTAAGTGAGCATCTGAGTCACCAAAAGCAGTCGGAGAGGAAGGTTTGCTCGAAAGACCCCTCCGTTCATGTGTTGGGTGCCCCTCACTGATGCGACAGGGTTAGGGTTTACAGTGAGTGCGCTGCATATTTGAAAGAGTTAAGACTGGAGATAGCATTATCCTCTCTATGGAATTGTTAAGCGATCTCCTTAAGAACCGGTATGCAGTTGACAATGTTAGCAATGCGATTGTTCTCGTTCTAGAGCCTAGACTAATGCTTTTGTCAAAATTGCTGGTGAAGGGTGACGTATGGGCGACTTGTAAGAGATGCACGAACCACCCCGTGTTTCTTGGCGTCAGCTTCAGCTCTCCTTTGTTGTTTCTCGCCGGGCCAACCACCTGCCTCGGTTTGGGTATCCGAAAATTGGAGCTCGGCTTTGGCGTGCAAGAGGAAGCTGGGGCCGCTGCCGCGCTGGGGCGCCGGCATCAACAAACCGTTCCATCCTTCCCCATCTCTTCGTCCCATCCCCCAGCTCCCCAGCCTTCCCATTGACCGCGCTATCCCCACATGTCCACATGCTACCTGTCTGTCCGCCCTACCCATAGTGTCCCAACACCAGCCACATAGTTTTCGACAACTCCTCCCGCACCACCAGAAACACAATTACTTTCATATGGTGGTCATTGCGCCTGCCGACTGACCTCCCTTGCTTTACGAGTAAGCCGACGAGCAAGCCGCGAACTGCCCGAAACGAGATGATCGATCGCAACATCACCAATGTCGCCGCCCTATGAGTCGTCCCGCCGCCGCGGCGTCTGGAACCATTGGGTCCCGCTCGCCGTGACCGTTACGGTTGCGACAGTGGGCGTTGCCACCTGGGTATGGAGCCAGCGCAAGGATGAAGACCAGGAGGAAGCAGAAACAGGTTCCGCCTACCAGGACCTCGACTATGATGAAGCCGACTTTGGTGACAACCCCGCATACGGCGCGTCCCGGGATGGTGGTGCTGGCGGGACCCAGCCTCGCTCAGGCGGCCCTGGTGTCGCTGCTGCAGCGTCGCAGGTCGAGTCGTCCACTCTGGGGTGGGCTGCGTTGCGCCGGACGCCGAGTCCTTCACAGTTTTTCGATACCGCGAGGAGGACTGTTACAGGGGGATTGAGTGCGGCTGGTGCAGCTGTGGGAAGCGCCTTGGCTGCAATTAGGGAAGAGGACAAGACCGCGTATGCCGACCATGAGACTTGGTCAGAGGAGATCGAGGCCAAGAAGGAAAGGGTTGTTCCTTCAACCTCACAAACCAAGGATACCAACAAGCGCCGTAAAAAGGTCGCCATTGTCATCTCGGCCGATAATCACATCGACGAAATAGACGCCGATGGGTATCACGAACATGCTGTTAGTGCCCCTCTTTGGTGTACCCCTGAATCCCTTAAATCTTTTTGCTAATCCGGGAAATAGTCCATTCTGTCTCACATTCCTCGGTCAATTGACACCTCCAAGTACAAACTCTATGTTCTTATCTATGGCCCCAACCTCAAGGAAACCACACGCGAATCGCCTAGCAACCGCCCCCCGCCTTCGTTAAGCTCATCCTTCTCCAACATCGACCCTGCCCAAGCCCAGACTCCTGGGGATGAGGCCAAGAGCCCTCAGTACGTCCACCTTGTTTTTCTTTTTCTTTCTTTTAGTTGATGAGACAGTTGATAGGATTCGTTGCTAACTTGTGCCCAGAATTGGCCCATCCACATCTGATCCAGCCTACAACGCTATTTACGCACAGGCTCAGGCACTTGTTGAAAAAGACAGCATGATTCTGACCTTCACTACCCTTAATGGCCACTCGCACATTCTGCGCCACATTCAGCCAGAGATCATCTACCTTCAAGAATCTCTTGGTGGCGAGAACGGCAGCATCGTTACCAACCTTCAGACCTGGCTCCGTCACGACATTATCTTGGTGGTGGGAGCCGAGAGCGGCCATGGAGGACTCGCGGATAGCGAATCAGAAGCAGAGAAGCCTGGCAAGGCGGAAGAGGTCTGGTGGCATCGGGAGGACCGGGTGGGCAGAGGACGCGGAGTGATTGTGGTGGATGCCCAAAAGGTCCAGGATGACTGGGCTCGCAGAGTTCTGGGCAAGGAGTGAGGGACAAGAGTGATGGATATGAATGTTTTGAGCTGATGATGATGGATTGGATTTTTTTGTTTTTTGTAGACACGTTGCGTGGGCGATGGTGTCACATATACCTCTGTAAGCGAAATTACTCAAGATGTCTGGTGTTTACAACCTACCTAGTATTAGTGGTATCTATACACAACAAAAGCATGATTTATTGGATGTAATGATGGAAACATACTGCATAGTATGAGGGTCACGTGATGCGGCTCCGGTGCCAAGCAGCGCTCAAGCCACCACCCGTCCAAACAGGGATTGATTCGCCAAAGAAACACCCCACAAAGAGGCAGGCCATCGTCCACTGATCGACCCCAGGCGCATCCGCCAAACCACGAGCATCCAAGTTTCGACATCGCAAGAAATCCATACATGCAGCCGCCGAATCGCTGGAATAACTGGCCTCACGGCGCACTTTGAGAACCGAACATTTTGCCGCGAACCGCGCCGACCGACGCCATTGACGCCCGCCCAACGACGCAGACAACAGGCCATCCAACACTGGACGCTTTCAGTACCTACCGAACACGCTCCGCTGGCCGCGACCTGACCCTGGACCGCGGCGCCTCATCATCATCCACCCACTTCCAACCCCATCGGTCATCGCTATCGCGCCCGCCCCATCGATTCACGTATCAACCTCAATTGCTCCCATCCAAGCTCGATCGTCTCCAGCGCTTCAGGCTCTTTTTTTCTCGCCAACCCTCCCGATGCGATTCGAGCCAGGGAGCAACCTTTAAGCGACGGGCATCCCTCCATCACGCCGCTGCCTGCGGGCAGCAGCTCACCCATCCAGATGGCGCCCACTGTCGCCGCTGCTCCGGCGGTGTCGGTCACGACCAAGGTGAAGCGCCCTGTACCTCCGGGGATACAAACAAATGGAGCAGTCATCACATCACGCTCCTCGCCATCGCCATCCATGTCGGCCAAGCGTGCCCCCTCGGCCGTCCGCCAACCCTCGATTCCCCCAACCGCTAGTGGCACCACTCCATCGTCCGTTCGACCCCCGAACCGGGCACGGCGAGAACCCTCGGCACAAATACTGGGTAGGGGCCAGAGGAGTGCTGGTCTGAGATCGGCCAGCCTTGTCCCGGACTCTGCGATATCCCCTACCCTAACAGAACCACCACCATACGGTATGCATGACGCGCTGCATGCTCGTTTTTGTTGTCGTGTATGCTAACTTGAGGTTCAGTCGTGACCGACGAATACATTCTCAGAAAATATGCTGGGAACCCTCCGTCCCTCATCGTCCACCTATTTCAGACACATTGGCGATTTGATCAACAGGAGGGCATGTTTCCATATAAATCCCCCATGAAAATCTTCCTCGACCATGTTCGCGAGCGCACCGTTCCTAACGAGTTGCTGGTCTATCTGAACCAATGGGGTGTGCCATTTTACGAAGGATGTTTAATTGTGCAGGTTCACGACCACAAGACAGCAACTCAGCAAGTCAAAGATGTTGCCAGGCCGACCTCTGCTCCCTCAAACTCCAAAACGATGCCAACGCCCTTCTCGATTCACAACTATAATCAATGTCTCACGCCGTCGTCTTATGTTCCTTACCCGGAAGAAAACCTCAAGGCGAATGGAGTCACAGCCCCAGCCGGTGATTTGGAGAACCGACGGAAGACGTCCGAGGAAAAAGACAAGGAAAATATGCCAGCACCGAGCGCGCCCATAGATGGTCAAAAAAGCAAGGGGCCAGCTCGGCCCAAGATCATTACGGTTGTCCTTCACCCAACACAGCACAGTTTGCACACTGATCTTATGATCAAAGCAAGCACGCCTCGAGGAGCATCAGATTCGCGCGCCGATGGAACGGTCCCTCCGCCAACGCCTCACGCACCTGTGCCTCCCACCCCTACGGCTGGTAGCATGCCCCCTCCGGCCAAGAAGGTGAAAAGGGAAAAGATGGAATTGGACTCGAGCAATATCTACATTGCTGAGTCCCAGATTCTTTTGGCGACAACGGCGCCTTTAGATCTCGAGCCCACAAAGAATGCCGAGGAAACAATAGCCAAGCTGGAGCAGCTTGCCCATCCTGATCACTCTCACAAGCCGCCAGAGCCGAAGACTCGCAAGAGAACTGTGGCAGAGATGGCTGCTGATGAGGCCGCTGCAGCCCAGCAAGAGCGCTACATGCTTCTTCTCGACGAGCGTGCGTCATCTAAAGTTGGTGGTGCTCAGACCGGGGGCAATGGTGCAGATGGGGATGGTCAGGCGGCAGCTTCATCGTGGGAGCCTAGGTTTGAGCGCTTCAAGGTCATTGAAAACATACAGAAAGAACATGCTGCCAAGAAGGAGGCAGAGAAGCTCAAGAACGCAGAAAATGAGCGCAAGTTGCAGTTGGCTAAGCAGCAACAGGAGCAACAAGCAGCTGTCTTGCATGCTCAACAGGCACAGCAAGCCCAGCAGGCGCAACTGGCGGAGGACAGGAAACGAAAGGAGCAGGCGGCGATGCTCCAAAAGCAAGAGACTCAGAGACGATTGCAGGCAGCCCAGGCCCAAGCAGCCCAGGCTCAACAAGCAGCCCAGGCAGCTCAGCTGGCCCAGGCTCAACAGCAGGCTCAGGCGCAGGCTCAGCAACAAGCCCAGGCGCAAGCCCAGGCTCATCAGCAGCAACAAGTTCGGGTTCAACAAGCCCAGGCTATGGCGCAAGCCCAGCAGCAGGCTCAGGCGCAACAGGCTGTCCAGCAACAGGCTCAGCAGAACCAAGGCATGCAAAATATGGGCACTCCAAATGCTCAGCACAGTCCGATGGCCGGCGGCATGGGCAATGGCATGCCGGTCAGCATGGCTCCCCAGGCCCAGGCGCGCTTCTCACAGGTCTCGCAGCCTCAGGCGTCGTCCCCCATCATCCGCCAGAATACACCTCAAGCGGCATCGTCACCCATGGTCCAAGGAGTTCCAATGCAGCATTCAAACTCCAACATGGGTCAGGCCGCAAGTCCACCCCGACCGTCCTCTGTGGTTCAAAATCACCCGATGGCGGCCCCCATGGCGCCCAGCATGTCGGCGCGCGGAAGTCAGCAAAGCCATGCTGCTGGCACGCCTAGGATGCACTCAGCAACTCCCAATATGGCGCAAGCAACACCGATGAGCCGACCAATGGCTGTGCCGACGCCACGGATGACCCAAGCAAGCCCGCCGCCAGGTGTTATGACCCCTCAGGCGATGGGACAAGCGATGTTGATGAACGCGCAAGGCATGACGGGCATGCCGAATGTTAATATCCAGTCAACCGCTCAGCAGATAGCAGCTCAACAGCGCATGATGCAGCAGCGGCAGCAGATGGGCATGCAAAACGGCGGCGGCGTACCTATGAACCCGATGCAAATTCAGCAACAGCAGGCAATGATGCAGCGGCAATTCCTCCTCCAACAGCAGCAGCAGCAGCAGCAGCAGCGTGGCCAAATGATGGCCCAGGGGAATCAGGCCCTCGCAGCTAACTATGCACAGCAGCTGAGTAACATGCAGCAACAAGCACCGATTCAGATGACGCCTCAACAACGCCAGATGCTGATGGCTCAGCAAATGGCGGCAGCCCAGGTGCAGCAACAACAAAACCCCAACATGATGGCGATAAACGGCATGACCGCACAGCAGATGGCACAACTGCAACAACAGCTTCAGTTGCAACAGCTGCAACAGCAACAACTGCAGGCGCAGCAGAGGGCACAACAACAGCAGCAACAGCAACCACAGCAGCAGCCAACGCCTCAGCAGTTGCAAATGCACGCTATGCTGCAGACGCCCCAGGCTCAGAGCCAGATCAGCAACCACGCGCAAGCTTTGTTGACCAAGAGACTGCCCGAGCTCGCCGCCCGCTATGGTGGAAACGCGCAAGCGATTCCGCCGGAGGAGTTGGCACGATTTAAGGCATCGTGCCAACAGCAGGCGACACATATCGTGGCTAGGGGTATTCAGCAGAGGAATGCGCATATGCAGTCTCAGCAGGCTCAACAGGCTCAACAAGCGGCGGCAATGCAGGGTATGATGCAGCAGGGGATGTAAGGGGGGCGAGGACGGAGTGGTTATGGTTGAGGCGCTTTAAGACAGGGCGGGGGGGCCGTGCTTGGAGCAAATTCATATTTTTGGGGGATGAAGGTGGCTCTTTTTTGGAATTTTGCGGGACAAGGCACTGGTGTTACTCGGTGTGGCTTCCAGAGCAGCAGCGGAGAGCATTGATGACTCTGGCTCTTCTTTTCTTCTCTCGTTTCATGCTTTATTTCACAGCCGCCCATATTGGGGACGGCTATTCTATATACCCTGGGTTCAATTGGGACATTTGGTTTTTGTTGTTACCGGTCCCCCCTTTAGTCTAAATCACAAAAAGGCGAAGAAGGTGACCAGCTGAGGCGGGGTGGTCAAAATGTTTATTGCTTGTGTATTCTTTCAAAGTCATTGGAAACGGAGGGAAAGAAATCAGTGGACAACGGGAAGGAAAGGGCAAAGGGAAAGGATGTGAATTATGGGCATTTGTATGTATTTTACAACATGAAATTTATGCCCCTGCTACGTGTGGCCTTTTGTATTATCAGCGAATATGAATAAAGAGACCTGAGTTTCCGTGGTATCTTGAGAGATGCTGATAGAATAGGGGTAAAGTTGAAGGTGGCACGTGACATGTCACGAGTGGCTGCTGGTTAATATGCGAGAGAACGCACAGACCAGGCTGTCGCGTTCTTGGGCTATGACGGAATAGTTCTGGTGCCTCATGTTCGGTTTGTGACTTGTGAGCTGCAGAGGCGCTGCATCGGATCTGTTCGTTATTTTAGCTTCTCCCAGGATCAGAAGACAGCCTGCCGCGAACATCATTTCCCGGTTTCCTCACACGCGACATCCTTTCACGCGGCGGTTTTTCTTACACATTCTCGTCATAAGCTTTTGATCATTCTCGGGGGCTTTTTCTTGTTTACTCACACTTTTTGCTCTCTCTTTGCCTTGTATTCTGCTCTCCAAGATAACGGAAACGAACCAACGAGCCGAGCCGCAAACAAAAACGGGGGAAGCAAACCTGTGGCATCCCGATTTTTTCTGTGCCGCCGCCCGCTTTTGGGGAAAACACCACGACGGCATCGTACGATAACGAACCGATCGCAATCTCTCTCTCTAGCGAGACAACAACTCAGTGCCTAACCAGAAATGAAGTCCCCAACATCATGGCTCCCACTCCTTTCCTCTTCGATGGCGGTGATGATAACAGCCTCCCCTGCCCCGGCCTCGGCGACGTTTGACTGCGAGAAGCTCCCCGTCGATGGGCACACGTACAACTTCAAGGATCTGGCGGGAGCACATACCGTTGTTACGAGCGAGTATGTCGCCCCGAGCTATCACAACACGACGTACACGCTTGACCTGTGCGGGCCGCTCAAGAGGAAGGGGGATGCGCCCAAGGAGGAGAGGTGTCCGGATGGGACAAGAGGTGAGCCCCAGCCCCCTCTCTCTAGATTTATGAATACAGGATGGATGGGTTACTGACAGACTTTGGCGGGGCAGTATGCGCGATCAAACACAAATGGGACCCCAAGACTGACAAGGCGACGGTTGACCACTTTATTCCAATTGTGATTGGACATGGCGACAAGCAAGCGACTTTTGAGTGGGAGGCTAAGAGGCTACCGTCGGAAGAGCCGAAAGATTCCAAAGACTCCAAGGATAAAGGGGCGAAAAAGAAGGAGGGGCTCAAGATTACGCTCAAGGGCGGAAAGTACCAAGGCCGGCAACAGCAGACCGTTGTGGAATTCAGGTGCTCCTCTCTCAAGGGTGACGAGGAGGAGTGGGAGAGTAAGAAGTTGGTGGAGTATGAGAGGGCGAAGCGGGCAGCAGAGGACAAGAAGGAGGATGGAGAAGGGGATGATTTGAGTACGCCGGAACGACAGTTGAAGAAGGAGGGGGCGGCGTTGATTTGGGAGGGATATAAGTCTGATGGGGAAGTTGATACGTTGGCTTTGACGTGGTATACCAAGCTGGTTTGTGATAAGGCTGTGCCTGGGGGTGACAAGCCGGATGATGAGAAGGGACCGGAGGATGGTGGGAAGGAAGGGGAGAGTGCACACTGGGGTTTTTTTACTTGGTTTGTTGTTTTGTGAGTACTTTCATGGCTGGCGGACTGGGTTTTGGATGGGTTACTAATATGGTACTGGAACAGGGTCTTCCTCGGGATCGCATCGTATCTTATCTTCGGCTCGTGGCTCAACTACAACCGGTACGGCGCTCGCGGGTGGGATTTGCTTCCCCATGGGGATACTCTGAGAGACATTCCGTACCTGCTGAAGGACTGGACGAGAAGAGTACTTAACACAGTGCAAAGCAGTGGCAGCAGGGGGGGTTACTCGGCCGTGTAGGAGCGGGGCAGTTACGTCGGACAACAGGGATATACTGTGGGTGGAAGCTGGGGAGGAAGTAGTCTTGAGCGGCTTTGAGGGATACCTAGACTTTCTTTTTTGTCGGAATGGCGGATGATAGCTTTGGCGGGGTGCCTGCTCCTCATGGGTTTCAATCGAGCTATACATATCGGTGGTGTTTGGGAGTGGACGTGGCGTTTTCATAATAATATCAATACGGTGTGGGAGTGACGATGAGTATCATTAGGATTGAAAACAAGAGCAGTTTTGCATCGATAGGTGTATTGATGCATTTTTAATAGCGATAACGATTTTGTATGATTGTCACCGGTAGACAGACACCTTGATGGTTTGATTTCTTAACGGGTGTCTTAGTCAGGGGGGCGGATCACATGCCTTTCGGCCGCGCGCCGCTACCAGCCAGCCAGGCCCGCGCGTGATCGGATCCGGTTGTTCTGAGGCATGGGAAACGGAACATCGGGATTCGTGAACGGACCAACTCGAGCTGCATTCCCTTCTTTTCTGTTGGTTTTCTGTGATTGACCTGTGAAATTGATGTAGTGGTGATTTTGGACGCATTATAACCGCCATTTGGTCGCCATATAACAAGCCGAGGTAAGCCTTGCTACGATGGCCCCGACGGAACATGGTATCCTGTCTGTTCTTGTTTATCAGTAACACAACCTCTTTAGTTTTATTTTTATTTTATTCTCATCATTATTTTCTTTAGTCACATTGGAATCTCCTAAAGCAAGTCAAAATGGCCACCTCGGGAAAACTCCTCTTCACCCTCCCCATCCCCCCCCTCAACCAACACCCAGGCGGTACTGTCACCGTCACCGAGCCCGCCCCCGCCGTGTACCTCTTGACAATCACCTCTCCCCCGGACAACCGCCTCACTACCGCCACCTGCACCGCCATCTTGGATGCTCTCGACCTCATCGAGTTTGGGGGGTACACCCCCGGAGTGGTAATCACCACTTCCGGCCTCCCCAAGTTCTTCTCCAACGGCCTCGACCTCGAGCACGCGCTCGGTACCGAGGGGTTCCTCCCTGGTGTGCTCTACAAGCTCTTCAACCGGTACCTCACCTACCCGATGCCCACCATCGCCCTCCTCCCGGGGCACGCCTTCGCTGGCGGGCTCATGTTGGCAATGCATCACGACTATAGAGTCATGAACCCTACCAAGGGTTTCGCCTGCGTCAACGAGCTCGAGTTTGGGGTCCCGCTCAAGGCTGCCATGTCGAGTATCTTTAGACTCAAACTCCCAGCTGTTACCTATCGGGATCTGGTGCTAGAGGCGAAGAGGTTTTCGGGAGAGGAGGCGGTAAGATGCGGGCTGGTGGATCGGGTTGGGGGGTTGGAGGAGGCTTTGGGGCTGATTAAAGAACGAAAACTGACCAATAAGGCCAAGACGGGGATTTACGGGCTGCTAAAGGCGGAAATGTATAGAGAGTCGGTAGGGTTCTTGACCAAGGCTGGGTATGATAAGGAGGAGGAGAAGGATAGGCTCATGATTGAGGGGGAGGATAGACGCAGAGAGGAGGCGGAGGGGAGGTTGAAGGGGATTAAGGAGAAGGCCAAGTTGTAAGGCGGTTTTGTTGGGATAAAAAGGGTATGAGCGATGAGATCTTTTTTTATTTTAAAAAAAACAATGTTGTATTTTTTATTTGTTTTAGTTTTGTCTACACTACTACATCTCTCTCTACATGCGAGTGAAAAGAAAAAAAACGTTGCATAATTCATCACAACTACAGACAGAGAGATAAAGAAACCAGTCCAGTATATAACAGAACAATATCATCATAATCAAACATACATTTCAAGGGAAAAGAAAACCAGCGCCATCACAATCTTTCTGCGCTACAAAAAAAAAAAGAATCCAAAGTTGAGAATTTCAAGACAACAACAAAAAAGAAAAACGCCAAACAATGCAGGGTATGATAACATACGAACGCCGTATACTCCCCTGCCTTGCCTTTGCCTTTCCATTGCCCCTCCCCCCCCTTAGAACGTAGAATTCAAAACAGGTGTGGTAGGTATACTCCGTCATGTACGGTATCTTTTTCTCCCCCGTCACGTCACTCACTCGCTAACAGACCCCTCGTCATCATACTCCTCCGGATACCCCATCATCTCCCCATTCCCCGACGATATCAACCCCATCTGTGCCCTTGTGTCCCTCTGGATTTTGAGGAAATACATCCTCAAGCTGTGCAACCCCCGCATAAATCCCCTATCCGGCTCCCCAGGGTGCCTCGGTGGGCAAGCCTTGTCTTCCATCGGGTCATACGGCGTGATGCAGTTCGCAAAGTCTGCAATCTTGAAGTCGATATCCCGCTTGCTCTTTTTCTGTCTTCTGGGTGCCTCCTCTGTATCTGTCGCAAAATCCGTGGTAGAGTCATCGATGGCCATGGTTTCGTAGCCATTGCTGTTGTCCGCTGAGGTGTCCCCGTCGTAAAACATGAGCAGGCTTGCCGCATAGAACCGATATCCCTTCAGCCGTCCCACAATCACCTCCAGCTCATCAAGCTTTCGAAGGACTGTGGGAATGTGCCGAAGGATACTACTTGGATCGACACCGTCGTACAAAAACCGTGTCAGTGCACCCTGAAATTCTCCTCCCTTTTTGAGCGTCCGACCGTAGTACTTGTCCCTAAAAACATAGCTCTGCGTCTGAACGTCCCACACCTGAAGTCCGCAAACCCGAACGCCCAGTTCGCGAGATGTCGTCTTGGCGCACTTGCCTTTCTGCGATTGCTGCTTCTTGGGGTTCGCATCCACGCCATACTGCCGGGTGCCCATCTTCAGATCCATGATGCAAGGCCTCTTCATCCCCGCGGTCAGGTCTTCCAACAGCAAGAAGTACTCAACTCGGGAGTCACTCTGCGTCTGAGCCTCTTTTGGGTTGATTGGCCGAGGAATCTTCTTGAACTCGGAAGCCGGACTGGGAAGTCCTGAGGTAGCTGCCGAGGTCATGGCCGGGACGAAGTTGTCGGGATGCTGGACTTCGCCACCACCATTGATGGTTGCCTCGACTGGTTGTTCTGCCGGAGGGGGTGGGGTGACTGCTTTCTCTGGAGTCTTGGGGTTGGGTACAAGTTCGTCACGAGGACCCTTGTAGCCAACTTCGTCCGCTTCCTCGAAATATTTCAAGTTGCCACGATCATCGCGTACATCGTCCGGCTTCCGACGCAGGCCCGTCCCAGAATACCGCCGCTTCTTCTTAAGAGCTGCGGGTGATGATCCTCCAAAAATCTCGGGCTCCGGAGCGCTGGTTCCAGTGACATCCTTGGGCGCGCCCTCATCCTCCTCACCCTCGGCGTCGCAGAAGGTGTCAATCTGACCAAGATCGCTCTGCGTCTGCACCAAAGAGCTCTGGGTCGGCCTGCGCTCAGCGGCCTCTTTGGCCGCCTGGGCCCTCTTCTCGTGGGACTCGGCCAGGCTTGGATCGGATCCAGTCGGCCGGAGTGACTGTTGAAGAGTTCGCCTCGGCATCGGGCGCTGGTGTCCTTTGCGGTGCCGGTGGATGGCAATGGGTTGCTTGAGGAAAGCGTCGTTGAAAACCTCGTTGCGGAGCCTCTTGTTCACCGTGGTGGCGCCCCAGCTGTTGGCATGCCGGTCCGATAGGCTCGGGCGTGACAGGGCCGTTTTAGAGGGCGTGACAGGCACATCTTGCGGCGCTGTACCCGTGTGCGGAAGGGTTGCAGCTGATGCACTCCTGAATCTGCCATTCATGCTCGGTGGGCTCGGTAGCGATGGCTGTAGGAGACTGCGAGGCAGGATGTGTTGGTTGTCAACAAACGTAACTGTGGGAATCTGTCCTTGGTTGTTCTGTAACGACTGGCTGATGACTCTTGGGCGATCGCTGGGAGGCTCGGCTTCAAGAGACGTGCGGCTTGTTCCATTCGCCTTGAAGTCGCCATCGGTGTGTTGGCGGTCTAGAGCTGCATGTTCATCTCTCTTCATGGTTGACTTGCGACGAGACTGTTTTTGGAATGTGACATTCAGCACCCCAATGTATCTAAACGCGTATTCGTTAGCTGAAATCTAAGAATACTTCTACCGGGGAAGAAGCGTACCTTGGCAAGAAGGCAAGAAGATCGCGATGATGGTGCTCAATCTTTTCATAGAACTCGTTTTCTCTATTGTTCAGCTGCTTGCACACAGCTCGCTTGGAGAATCTCCATAGCGTGGTATGGCCACCGACTTGATGCTTGTAGGGAATCAGCTCAATGGCCTCCAGCGGCTGCCTGGGCTCCCACTGATGGTCGTGTACAGCCTCTTCATGATGCTGGAATACCGGGCGGAACGGCCTAGCAGATACAACTCCGCTTTCATCAGTAGCCACTGGGCCATCAGGCTGAGTGATGTCTAGTTCTGGTGCTACACTGGAGCTTTGGATAGGTTCAGACCTGAATTTTCTGTCAACTATTTCCTCCCCGTTCTCATCAAACTCTGGCTCGTCGGCTTTGACAAGCCATGGATGGAAGTCATCGTGTCGGGACTGGGTCCGTGCCGGCACCTTTCTGGGAGGCACACCAGGCACTGGGATATGCTCTGCTGGCTGCTCAGGGGGCGCCTGATGCGGCACAAACACTGCTGACGAGATCTTTTCCTCTCCAGACTCGTCGCCCTCATCAACCGCGCTATCTCCACCTCCCGTGCTGGCATCCGACTTTCGTCGCTGCTCCAAGCCAGGACTGGGCTCGGTTGGCTCCAAATGTTGTCGGTCCTGGACAGCAGGCTTGCAAGGCGACAGTAGCGACTTTACCGGGCTGGCGTGGAGTGAAGTTTCGGTGTGCTTGGAAACAAAATAGTCTTCCGGTGCCTCTTCGATTGTCTCGACAGCATCAGGAGTACGCAGTCCAGCAGGGATCGTCTTGACCCGCGGCGGTCCCTTGACTGCTGGGGCCTTTTCATCCAAATCACGGGCCTTGTCCTTGTTGACATCGCTTTCTTTGAGCTGCCCTTCGCCCTCATGTTTGATATCCCCCGTGGCTAGGGGCTTTTCTCGATGGGTGGAGGGCCGCGTCTCTTTCCGCTTCACTTTTTCTTCAGGGAGACCTTCTTTAAAGAACCGCAGACTGTGGCTGGCCTTTCGACTGCGCGCATTCGGCTCGTGGCCCGCCAGAGCCTGGGTGATGGACTTTTCAACCTGACCATCCTGGTCACTGTCAAGCTCCCCCGTTCCGATAGACCACGCCTTCTCCGGACCCAAAGACACTCTGTTCTCCGTCTTCCAAGTCCTGAGGGCCGGCCGGTCTTCGATGGCAGTGTTCTCGTCGGCGTGACCATCATACATGGCAGTAGGTGAGTCGACGAAGAGCGCGTGGCCGCTAGATGTGTCGGCAGCAAAGGTGTTGGCGCGATTGCCAAGCCGATTCTTGAAATCGCCCTCTCGATCTTTAGCCTTGGCCAAAAACTCGCGGTGGCCGTTCAGCATCGAGTTGACCTCGCCGAGATCGATGTCCAGCCTGCCAAACGTTGGCGGGGCCACCGTGGTGGCCACAGAGGTCAAAGAAGGCATGGTCGGTTTACGGGGAGAGACTCGTTGTGCTAGAACATCGCCTTCGCCGTGATGTGGCAGGCCATGGCGGGGATCTCGGGGTTTGACGTCACGGTTCGAGGGAGGGTGGTGTGAGGAGTCGATAGCAGACTGGGTGGCGGCGGAGGAATCTATATGCTGGGATGAGGAATGTCGAGGGATGCCACGGGCTGTCGCGAGAGCTTGGGTCAGCAGGGAGGGGCCCTGTGGTCTTTGTAGAACGGCAGGACCCCGGGCATATTTAATCTGATCTGCATGGGTGGTGCCGTGCTGCGGTGCTGGTGTCGCTGGTGGTGGTACCGTCGAGGATGTTGCTTCTTCTTGTGCTGCGGGAGGACCGGGGGCAGGACCAGGTGCAGCTGGAGGGGGTGCGTCGGTATTGATAAAGTCGGGGCCGGGGTGAGGCGCAGACGACAAGGCGAGAGGGAGAGGGGGAGCAGGAGGGATGACCGGCGGTGGGTGAGGAGGTGGTGAAGAGAAAGAAGAAGACGAAGGGTCGGTACCAGCAGCCCGTTCGGGGCTCACCAGTGCAGCGGGTGCGGCATTTTCGGGTGGACAGGACGAGTTGGACATGAGGTGAACATCTGGCGGTGGTGGTGGGGGAAGGGAAAAGGCAGGAGGGAGAATGGTCCGGGTTGGGTGGATGGAGCGGTTGTGGTTGATTTCTCAGTCGGGACGGGACTGGGAAAGGTTTGGTGGTTTTTGGGAAACCTTACGCTACTCCGCTGGGCTGATCCCCTGGCCTGTTAGGTGGATGTGATAGTGTGGACAGTGGTTGCGTGCACTGTGTCAAGGTAACCTAAACACCCAAGGCATCAAAGTCGCAAACGGCTGTTGGGGGGTGCAAATGGTACCTGGCGAGATGTACTATTTTGGCGGAATAAAAAGAGAACTTCAAATGATGTATCCTGTGCAGGCCTCTGACGCAAAGACGGGAAGAGTGGCTATTTGTCTGTGACGGATCCAATTCCACCGCTAGCGCTTGGCCCCGTCCCCATAGCAGGCATTGGCCTGAAGGCCCGAACTGGGCAGCCAGCACGTTTTCAGGGTGGCTTCTTTGATAGGATTTCTCTTTCTGCTGTTCTCGACTATGGATAAGCTAGAATAAACGGATAAATTGCCTATCTATATCAACCTCCACTGACGTCGTTGTCCAACAGCAGGCAGCATCACCAAAACGCCCAAAGCTTCTTGCTCCTTCGAGAATGGCCTCATGCAGCTCTTCGGGTCCGCAACCCACGCGGTGCCTGCTTGGCCCGCATCTAGCCTAGCCAGTTCTCCCAAGGCGGTGCATCCGGGGCTCTTCTGGTATACTAGATTTCTACACTCTACAAATATACGTGTAGAGATGCCGATAGCTCCTTCCTTACAGCCCCTCTCCACTCCCCCAGGCCTCAGCTGATAAGCCAGTGAAGCTGTCTCCAATCACTTACACACACTCTCCGGGCTGCTGGCTACTACCTGGCCACTACACCGCTTTCCTAGTCACGACTTCTGCAGATGCTGCACTCTTCTCCCGAGCATTGTCAAAGCATGCAATCCATTGGCAGCTGTTACGCAATCGAATCAGGGTCTAAGATTCTGCTGCCTTGCTTCGGACCGCAGCAATGTATTGTCCAGATATCGCCAGATGCATCACGATGCAGCAACGCGCAGATCACCTCAGATAATGTGAACCAGAATCAGAAACCTCCCGGCCCGGCGGCCTCACAATCACCGACCTCGCATATCACTTATCATCTGTGCTACCCTCCTACAGCAACCTACAGCCAGCCGAGCCGATACACGGAGATAGTAGGAACAGTAGCAACCTGAAAATGCACCTCGACCTGGAGAAACGGCACGGCTCGTTGCGGAGTCTTTCTGGGCTCATACTCATGTCGCTAATTGCCCGACAGTAGACAGACACGCCCAAACCACCAAAGACGTTTGGCATATCCCGATATATCCAGTGCCTATCACGTCCCGTCGTGCTCTGGCCCTGTGGATGGACGGTGCGCCTTGCAACTTTGCCCGACCATCGTGTCCCTGCAAAAGCCTCGCAGCCCAAGTCTCTCAAACGGCCAATCAAGCAACACCGTGGAAAACGTGCTCTCCACCGGCTGCGCGACAAGTCCACGGATCCCAGTATTCTCCGTTGCATCTTCAATCTACCGTTGATGCGCGGCGGCACAGTGTCCGCTTTTGCCGTCAGCCCAAGCCCAGTCCGAACCTCCGTTGGAAGCCACCGATCAACCTGTTTGGACCGGACTGGTGTTGGGTTCGGGCCATTTTGGCGCCATGAGATGGTTGGATGACTACCATCGAGATCTGCCAAGCCTCAGGGGTCAGCTATCTCAACTTCAGGCCACAGCGAGGATGTTGTCTTGTGATTCCATGCTAAGGTCTCGGAAACTCATCCAAAGGATTTTACTTGATCCAAAATCATCGAATGTCTGGTCGACGAAGGGACTGTCGCCAATGCCAAGTAGTCACTGAGGCTCTTACCACCACCACACCTCCCCTCTCACTCTTACATGCAGAGTAACCCCCTGTCGGCCATCCGGAACTCTTCATGATCTTGGCTTCTTTTTCCTCCAGAGAGAAGCTTCGTCGTGTCTTAAGCAGCACACCCTAAAAGAATACGCCGCGTTCCACCACAGACAGAAGGAATTCCACCGGGAGCTGACAGGGAGTCCCTTCACTCAAGCCAAGTAACACGACAGCAGAGACAAAGGCGTCTTGAGAATGTTATTTCATTGGAGTAATAACCGGACGGACCCTTCGTCCCTGATGGTTGGGGTTCCAGTTGAAATTGTCCAACGAGATCTGCCGGATGGCCCATGTGCGCACCACACCACCAACCTGTCATCGTATCGTGGCTTTATCGGTTGTCATGTCGTGCAAGATGAGACATACCGCTTGCTTGTTTAGCAAGATGCTGCATGTCTAAGATGGATCGGCTGGTTGCCGCGGGCGTTTCTGATGACGAGGACTTCACCGCTGGTTGAGGTTTTCTTTTTCAGTGTTGTTGTCTCGTATATTTCAGGGGCAGACAGAGAGAGAGAGAGAAACCCGCCAGGCCTCGTTGATGAACCACATGTGTAAGTACACTAATCATCAAGGTAAGGGAGTTGGCTTGGGATATGGCTAGCAGCCACTCATGTCGGTTATCACCACCATGCCTTCCATCCTAAACTCCTGGTTATTGTCCACGGGGGAATGCTCCGAACCAATCTCAGCCCAACTCAGCCCAATACAACTCTTAATATCTCTGCTAGCTTCTGCGTGTAAGTCTGTGTCCGATTTCGCCCAAGAGATCAATCATGATGCTCCATTCTCTCCGGCATTCTTTAGCAAAACAGCAGAGCAAGAATGTTAAAATCAATGTGAACAGCTTCGCTAAAACTTCATATCTCACATATACCCAACTTGTCAAAAAATCCATTCTCTTTAAGATCACCGCAAGATTCTCTGTGTTACGCTCCACAGAGGCAAGGGATACCACGGCAAGGTTTCTCCCTGAAACCATATTTTGCTTTATGAAGGCAGGTCGACGTATCTACTGCTCAGGTCCTTGTCTATATAGCCAGCCCTCGGCTGTCTTTACTATCTTGCCCTATGACGTCTAAAGCAAAGGTCCAGACTAGACTCTTCTCAGCGCCATACAAAATCCTTTGGCTTAATTGTCAGCAGAGCAACTCAAAGGATAAACCAACATGATTCCAACAAAACACCTTTCCCCGAAGCCATCTAGAACCTGAAACAGACAATGTAACATAGCCATGCACTAACAGCAGCAAGGGTTTCTCTAGCAGGAATATATATATATATGTATAAGTTAAACCTGCGATGATATTCAATTGTGTATAAACATATGCATTCATCTATCACTCAAGGAGTCTGGCCTCCCCAAAGCAGTCATCTCTGTGTTTGCTTTGTTTGTACATAACACTCCGTTATTAAAAACACCCTTTTCAAACAAAACCTTTCCTCACACCCACCATTCCAAACTTAAAACTTTTACGAATAATCCCTCTTCTCACTCCCCATTCCCCCCACATACCTCCTCTCCTCCCCCTCCCACCTCCTCCTCTCCACACTCGCCCTCCCCATCCAAGCCCTCACAAACCTCCACGCCTCCCCATCTGCCAGGTTCCACGCCTCCGCTGCCTCTCTAATCACCTTTTTCTCCCCCGTCAACCTCTCCTTTTTCTCCATCACCACTCGCTTCACCTTCTCCAGCAGCGTCCTCTCCATCTCCAGCTCCTTTTCCTCTGGCACCGGTCCGTATGTTTTATCGTGCATAGGGGGCAACCCACCTTTCCCCTCATCGTCGGGATAGGACGCCTCTGAGGGGATCTCAAACCCAAAAATCCAATCTAGATCAGAATTTGATAGAGAACTAGGGTTTTCCGCCTGCAACCAGAGGGAAGACGCCAAGGTGGGGTCGGAAGCGACGATTTCTTTGAATTTGACCACCCGTGGAGCGGCGGGGATACCCTTGGGGGAAATGGTGGTGGTGAGGTCGTAGATCCAGGGGTCGCGGTCGGTGTGCCGCCGGATGAAGGGGATTGTGAGGTCCGAGTTGAGAGAGGAGAGGGTGAGCATTGTTAGCGGGTGGGGGACGGTGCCGATGGTGAAGATGCCGGTGGTGTTGGCGTAGTGGGCTGGGGTGGTGACGCTGAGGGGATGGGTGTCGTCGCAGGGGGTGCATTTTGGCATGTTGGGGGGGCAGGTTTTGGGAAGGGGAGATTCCGGGCAGTGGGAGAGGCGCTGGGCGAGTTTGTATGCCGGCTTGATCAGATGGGTGGTGTGGTGAGGGAGGGGTTTGACCACGGAGATACCCTTGAAGTAGGTATTCTGCCAAGCGAGGTGGAGATGGGCGTTGATAAGCTGGTTGAGCTTCTTCATGCCCGAGACTCTCGTGGCGGTGATGTCCTCCCCAACCTTGGGGTACTTCACCTCGATATTACGGGCAGAGTAGAAAGCCAATGCCTTGGGGTTTGTGTCCACAGTAAAAGGGTCCTCGGACTTGTCCTGAATAGCAGCCAACAGCCCCTTGACAACCTTGACGTGAGGGCTAGCCATAGCAAGCTTGATAGCCGTCTCCACCTCCACCTTGGGTCCAACAAACAACCCATCATCCAGATCATTCCACCGCGTCAAAGACGGAAACTCCCCCCGGCGGAGATACGTGAGCAAAGGATCATCATACGCCCCCATGGGAAACAACAAATTATGCGCCAGCAACCCCCCGCCCATGTTATCCCACGCCAACCACCTCATGAGATCCGTCCTCAGCAAATCCGTCATCCCCTCCACCTTCTGTAGCTCCTCATACAGCGGGTTGTTCATCGCCTCCGCCGGGCTCAAAATCGTTGGCTGGAATCCCTTCGCCCACCACGCCCTCCTCCACGCCAGCAGCAAGTCACTCTCCACCTCCTTGTTCGCCTTGTCCTTCTCGACCGTGGTGTCATAGTAGCAATAAATCGGCGTCCTCTTCGTCAGCACCGGAAGCACCGCCCTGTCCTCGTCCAGTGTAATCGAGCTGCTAAACGGCATCGTAAGCCACCTCCAATCCGAATACCACGACGATTCGCCATCGGTGTCGTTCTTTTGCCTCTGCGGCGGGTGCGAAGGCGGCTTGAACGGGTTCAGCTTCTTCAGCCATGGGCTTTTGAGCGATTTCGGTATCCCAAACTTGTGGCCCGCGGGTTTCGGGGCGGTTGCGTCTGTTGTGGTGAGTGCTACCCCTTCGCTCGGCTCGCTGGGGAAACTGAAGAGAAGGCTGAAGAGGGCAAAGAGGCCGAGGCAGACAAAGATCAGCGAGATGTGTCGAGATCCTAGCCGGGGCACTGGGCGCCCAAAGACAACGTATTGTCGAGGCATTGTCGAAAGCGTTTTATCTATTCGAAGCGAAGCAGAGAGTATGGCAACCGTAGGGAGGAAGTAGGAGGCGCAAACGAGCGGGAAAGTTGGTCAACCAACTGGAAGTAGAATACACATAGAAAGTCAGAAAGAAGCAAAAGTGACACAAGATCAGTGCATTGCGTGGGATATTAGAACTGTATGCCCGCTTGGCCAACAGTATTTCGCGTCGTCAGTCAGCAACCATTGAACCTGGTTCAGGAGGTTGTTCGATATCGATAAGGAGAAGAAACCCAAGAGTTCAAGACACGCAGGCGCGTAACGTTGGTTAATTAAACACGGATCTCCACCACCCCCACACAGTACGTAGCACTTGGCTCGTCCCTAGAGAAAACACTGGGTTAGGGTTAGTGTAACACAGATGCATCGATATGAATAGCCATAGTTCATCCGCACCATCTATTCAATTCAGTTCAAACCTGTATACTACACTCTACAATGGGTATCTTTATTCCATCTCCCTCGCCAAATCAAGCATCCTCTTCCTAAAACCCATACTCTCCTCCTCCTTCTTCCTAAACGCAACCATCAACTCTCTGTACTTCTGCTCCCAGTCCACTGTCCCTTGCCCTCCCCCCTCCGTTTCTTTCTTCTTCCACGTCACATGCATCACCTCCTCCTCCATACTAAAGTCTCCCACAATACTCCCATACCTCAACTTCCAGTGGCTCTTATACCTCGTCCGATCCTCCAGCACCGCCAGCTTCACCACCTTCAAGCTCTTCTTCGGCATCAGTATCCCGCCGCCGGCCAAGGCGCTGAGGTTTATGAGAAAGTCCAAGTGGCTTGACGCCGTGGTCCGGAGTCGGTTTAGCACTGCCTGGGTAAAAGCCCAGGCTTCATCTCCTGTGCAAGCGGGGATCTTGTTGCCCTGAGCGTCGAACCATTCGGCGTTCATCAAGTCGGTCATAAACAGGCCTTCGAGTTCAGCCATGTTAGTTCGGTCCAAGGGGTCGTAGTGGGTTGGATTGGGTGGTATTGGTGGTTGGCTGTTAGAGGCTCCTGGGTAACTCAACCCAGGAACGGCTTGTCTAGGCTGCTGTGGTGGTTGCGGCTGAGGTTCGGTTGCTAGGCCGTTTACCATAACCACCGGTGGTGGTGTGGCGAGCCGTACCTCACCGCCTACTCGCTCCGGGACTTGAAGTGATAATCGGCTTCTCTTCGCTGGCCTGGAGTGAACAGACTCGACTGGCGAGGGATGAATTGGTGATGGTTGAACTGGACTTGGGATTGCCACTATTGGCGAGGTTGTAGTAAGAGGGGATGCAGCTGGCACAGCCCAGTTCTTTATTGATGTTCGCGGAAGCATCACACCGCCATTTCCATTTGGCGTGTTACTTTCTTCAGGATTGGGAGAGGCTGACTTGAAGCCACCGGGGGTGGCTGGAAATGCAGAAAACGGTCCTTCCATATTCACAGGTCGACTGTTGGGAGGCCGGCCTCTTACTTTCCCAGTGCCGCTAGCCCCACCTCTTCTCCATGCCGATGAGACAACTTTGGCTCCATGACGCCTATGAGCATTTCTTCTCGAAGGCGTAATGGCAGACTTTGGCTCATCGGCCCAGAAGGAAGCTCTGGTCGAAGGTGTGATGGCCGAGTGCGGGTATGCTATTAGTGGTGTTGCCGTCAACGGGGTCTGAACAAGGTCATGCGTAAAGGTAGCTCCGGATGGGTTGAGCCTTGTAGGATCCGGTGGTGGAGGAAACACGAAAACGCTTTCTCGTCGTGCGCCAGTCATGGGTTCAGCCGTCCACACACCACTATTCTCCCCTTCATCCGCCTGAGGTGATGGACGCTGCGAAGGCGATTTGCCCAACTCATCCTCCCCAGGTTTCCTCCTGCCCCTCTTGGGCTTGATATGAGGTAGCAGTGCCCGCAACGCCATGTCATCTTCGGCCAGCACTCCTTCCCTCTCCAGCTCGGCAATCGGAACATTTTCGTCTGGTATCTCGGTCCAGTAGGGAGACTCCCTTTCCATGAGGTACTCAAAGAAGGCATCCACATGCATCGACTTCATCCATCGCTTCAGTCTGGCGGCGTATTGCTGGATCTTTTGACCGCTTTCGCCCTCGCCTGGGGGGTCGACTCCCAACTTGATAGCCAACTCAGCCCATGTCTTGAGCTGTTTGGTGTCGAACTGTTTGATGAGATCGAGCAAAAGAGATGCGCTGAAGGTCTTGCCGCCGCTTTTTGGAAGGGCGCGAAAGGCCTCTCGCAGAGCGGTGGTATCCGTCCCAGGCGGCACACAGGGGTTGCAATGAAGAATGAAATCAACATAGGCGTTTTCGATGTTGGTCGCGTTGACCTGCCTATCTGGGAGTGGTGGACGCCCTGCTGATGGTGATAATGTAGACGTTGCTGATGGTGATGCCTCTTCTGAAGGAGGAAGGATGTCGGCGGGGGACTCTGTCAGGTCTTTGGTAGTTGTCATTGTATGATCCATGATGACCACAGCCTCAGTTCATGGTTGGCGTGGGTGAGTTGTAAAATGAGCACCTAGGAATGCGTATACTATCAACTTGATAGGCCTTCAAAGCGGCGCATTCTCGATGCGACGTACTCCAATGCAGCTTGAACTGGGCCTCTGGACTGCTGCAGAGCTGGAGGGGCTAATCAAATCAAAACAACAGCCTCATCTGCGCCCTGAAGTTGAAATGATGGTTATGGATTCTCTTCAAAAATCGGGGCAGACCGAAACAGAACGGCAAAAAAATTGTTGCCACAACGTATAAGAGTTCACTCTTCACACGCCACAGCTCTCACCCGCGGGCTTTGTCGATGAAAGCGAGAAGTGTTCTTGATGGGGATGATGGCGTTTGTGGTGTCCCAGTTCAACAAACAGGGGCAGCACGTTCAGCCCACCCGTCCCACCACACCACATTGGGATTGGCGTCGAGTTGCAACTGGTCCCAAAATAGAACTGCCAAGCCTGGGGAACACCTGAGAACACACTGTGAGGGGCACTGTGGTTTTCTGTGCACATCGTCACATGCAGCTGCCATTGGGGGCCGTTTCTGTGGTAAGCAAGGTCCCGGCAGTTGTGAGATGAAGCATGCATATCAGCACCAGGCACGGTGGTAAGCTGGTGGCCGCTCAAGTGTGTACCTGGGCGCGGTTTAAAGCTTGCGGCTCTGATAGAATATCAATTCAGCCAAGTCGATGAGATTGCCGTCGCGTGGATGATGACTCGGCAGTAAGCTTGGGGAGGACCGAATGACAGCGCCAGTCAGCTTCGAGATGGAAAAGATAGAGGGAGGATACCGGCTGAGATATGGCAAGATGGCTTTCAAAAGCACAGATATTCCACATGAGAATCTCACAAAACTAAAAACCCTCTTGATCAAACAACCAGTCTAGGCGTCTTTTCACTTTGTAATTTGGAAGTCTTGGGTACCAATGCCGAATCGGGTATAGAAAGGAAAAAAGAACCCGGGCCTGTCTCTGCCAAACTTTCACATGATTCCCTTCACTCAAGACCCAGCACCGGGCCGGCATGGAGCGGCAGTGACGTCGCCATCGTCCGGGTTAAGCCGCCGCGCGTTACCCCAGTCCCCAGCTTGACTTGTTAGCGTCCCGCATTTGATCGGACCTCGGCAGCTGCAGCTGCTCTTTCCATCAATTACCCATTCATACCTGACGACCACGAGGGTAGGAATGAATGCTTCATGTCTTTTTGATCTTAATACATGAAACTTGAAATAACAGCTTGAGCTAGCCTCTTCTTATAAAACACCTCCTCATCTGCCAGCACCTTCGCGTGCGTGTGACTATTCCTTTGTTCGTCCCCTTTTTGAGCTCATCCACAAGCTAGCACTGCGCATTGTATCGCATAGCATCGCGATCACCTTGCTCTTCCCCCCTTCCCTTCATTACATTGATACAAAACTACCACCAACCATGTCTGCCCAATCCAAACCCGTCCTCCCCCAAAACGACAATGTCGCCCACGCCCTCGCCGGCGCTGGAGGCGGCATCCTCTCCATGGCCTTGACGTACGTCGTCTATCCTTCCAACCTCAACACCCCTCTTCCCTATCACTAACTCTCCTTTATATAGCTACCCCCTAATAACCCTCTCCACCCGCGCTCAAGTCGAATCCAAGCGCCCCGGCTCCGAAACCGCCTTCCTCGCCGCCGTCCAAAAGATCGTCGCCCGCGAGGGCGTGTCGGGCCTCTACTCCGGCCTCTCCTCGGCCCTCTTCGGCATCTCGGTCACCAACTTCGTCTACTACTACTGGTACGAGTGGACCCGTGCCTTCTTCGAGGCCGCCGCCGAGAAGTCGGGGCGTGCCTCCAAGAAGCTCACCACGGTCGAGTCCATGATCGCCGGCGCCATCGCCGGCTCTGCGACGGTCATCCTCACCAACCCCATCTGGGTCGTCAACACCCGGATGACCACCCGGAAAGCCGCCGCTTCCGATGACGAGAAGAAAGAAGGAGAGACAGGAGATGTCGAGGCGCAAAAGGCAAAGAACAAGAAGCCGAGCACGATTGGGACGCTGCTTGCACTGCTGAAGAAGGAGGGGCCGCAGGCGCTGTTTTCAGGTGTGGTGCCGGCGTTGGTGCTGGTGATTAACCCTATCTTGCAGTACACCCTGTTTGAGCAGATGAAGAATGCGGTGGAGAAAAAGAGGAGGATTACACCGGGTGTTGCGTTTGTGTTGGGCGCGCTGGGGAAGTTGTTTGCTACTAGCGTGACATACCCGTACATCACCGTCAAGAGCCAGATGCATGTGGAAGGGGGCAAGAAGGAGGGCGTCACGGAGGCGCTGAAGAGAGTGGTCAGGGAGGAGGGGTATGCTGGTCTTTACAAGGGTGAGTACAAAATTCAGAGTTTGACGTGGAAATAAGGATAAGAGGCTAACAGGTGGGAAAACTAGGTATCGGACCCAAGGTCAGCCAGAGCGTTATCACCGCTGCGTGCTTGTTCGCCTTGAAGGATGTTCTCTACGAGTACTCTGTCCGTCTGAGAGGCTCCATGGCGAGAAAGGCCATTGCCTGAGTCTTCTGATTCCAACCAAGAACGCACATGGCTTGGGCCGATGAGACACCGATTGCGGATTGAACTGCAGGAAATTTGGCTGCAGAATCATTTGAAACAGGATATCATTATCTGCGGATGACAAGTAAGGTGCTGTTGACAGCACCTTTGTTGAGTTGCCGAGAGAGGTTTGTACATATATTTAAAAGACGACGTGTAACGCTACCACTTAGTACAAGAAACAGAACGCCATTTTTGAACCCTTTTACTCATTTGTCCTATGCCAAAGTCTATTCCATAAATGCACTTAATTACAAGTCCCATTATGCCCTTTACCCATCCCTCACACCCTCCGCGTTATGCCACCTCAATCTCCTCCACCATAGGAACAACCCACCACTCATGCTCCCCTTCCACCGCCTTCCCAACTTCAACCCTCAACCCCAACTCTTTTCCTTTCTTATCCTCCCCTTTCTCTTGCAGTTTCCTCTTTACAACCTCCACCACCACCCCGGCCCTCTCCACCGCCCTCATCTGCCCCTTCACACCCCCCAACCACCTCTCAAAACACCCCACAGAAAAGCTCTCCTTCTCCGTCAACCTCCCCATCACCTCCAGCCCCCGCTGCGCTTGCTCCAAGCTCAACCTCGCATCCTCCAGCAGCCTCCCCGTTTCCTTTTGCCTCCTATCCGTCGCAGCCCTGTACTCCTCCCAAGAGGGCAGCTCTGGCAGCCCAATCGCCCCAAACGGCTTCATCCGCACGTCGTACCTCATCTCGTCCGTGCTGTACGGCCTCGGTGGCGCCACCACCAACCCCAGCCTCCCCAGCGCCGCATACAAGTTCAACAGCGCGTCCGCCATCTCCCACGTGATCGCCGCATCGAGGCTGGTCTGATAAAGATAATGTCTCGACCTAGTAAACGCCGCCTCTTGCGCAGAGGTGTTTTCATTTTCTTGCTGGGACGCAGCGCGGTGTTTAGTAAAAAAGCTGATCCGGTCCACCAGCCTAGCTCTCGACCGGGCCAGCTCGGATAGGTACCAGTACATACCCCCCAGCTCGTCCGGGGCGTAGATTTCGAGCTCGAAGCCCAGCTGGACGATCCACTCCATCAGTCGCAACTTGTATAAATAAGCCCAGCTCGACAGGGGGAGGCTGAACGTTGGTTCTATGCCCTCTGTGTCCTCTGTGGGCGGGTACACTAGTGGTCGTTCGTCGATTTGTATTTGTAACAACTGGTCGATTTCCTCGGCGTCCACTTGGACTGTCTCCCAGTCCTGGATCGAATGGCACAAGGTTCTGCGGATGCGGCACCGATTCTGGCAGAAGGCGCGAAAGATGTCGAGGTAGGACTGGGCGGCGCGTTGGCGGAAGAGTTCCATTTGATGGGCGAGGGCGTACCGGGGGTGGTGGGGGGCTTCGACGAGGTCGTTGGCGGGGTCGAGGAGTTTGCTTGCGGGGAGGACAACCAAAGATAAATCGTCGTCGAGGACGTGCCGGATGGAGAGCTTGCCGAGGATGATCATGTCTTTGAACAAAAATGACTGGAGGAGGGTGCGGATGTAGACGAGGGGCTGGGGCTTCTGGGATTGGAAGGTCATGACGAAGTTCTGCTGATATCAGTAAATCAAGCTTTACGTTAAGGTATAAAAAAGGAGAGGGGCTCACCAAAAGACTCTGCGAATCATGATAATTCAGCACATTCAGAACATTAATTCCGTCCACAAACAGCTTCTTGAAATGCTTATACGTCTCCTCCGTGCTCAGCTTCACAATCGGCCTCGGGGGCATCGTACTCGCCAATCTCCGCTGGATCTTTGTGCTGAAAGCCTCTGGCACCGACTGGCCCAGATGCCTGGAGTTGTAAATAGCCTCCCACACAGCCTTCATCTGTGTCCAAGGTAAGCTCAACGACTCGGGATTACTTCTCATCACTGAGAGCTCTATCGCCCTCAAGAACGCAGTCCGTAATTCAAGCCGGAACCCAAGCGCTTGCGCCAGCTCATCGGTGATCCTATGCCGAATACTGTGCACTAGCTTCCGGGCGGCCATGATCTCGTTGTTGATTTCGTCCACGTCAAAGTTATCCAGTAGTGAGCGGTGGTAAGTGTTGGTGACGAAGTCTTCTTCCTGTAAATACCTGTTAATCACATACACCCTCCCAACTTGTTTTGTCCAGTAACAAAACTCACCTCATAATAGTGCTCATACTTAATCCGGTCATTGATATACCAACAACACTTGATCAACCCAAGACAATACGACCTCAAGACAGCATGCATCGGATCATCATTCCTCTGATCACCCTTCAGGTTGTCCCTAATAAAATCCGCCTCCTCTAACGTCATCGGCTCCGGCTCAAGCATCCGATCAATGTAAACATTCGTAAGCAGCGTCTGCGAGAGCGGGTAGCCTTGATACCACGCCATCTCAAGACAAAGCAGCTGGTCAATAATCCCAATCACCTCTTCTGGACTCAGCCCCCTCCCCACATCATAATCCTCATCCAAGCTCTCCCCGGGAGCCAAGCACCCGCTGTCCATCTTCGGGTCCATAATCTCCAGTGCGCCTACGCTCTCAAACAAGCTGAAGAAGCCATCTTTGACCAGCTCGCCCAGTTCTAGCGTGCCAGCGGCAGCTCTGAACTTTTTTGTGACATCAAACGCCACAATCCCATCGTTGTTATTACCCCCCATTACAAAATCTGGTGGGGGAGGGGGTGGTGGTGGTTCCTGATACTGGTAAAGACCTTGTTGTTGCTGCTGCTGCTGTTGTGCTGAACCAAAATCCCCAAAGCCGAATAATGACGGGTGGCCGCCGTCTCCTATGTTAAAAGGCTGTTGCTGGGGTGTGTTGTGTGGTGGGGGGTTGGTGGTGCTGATTCCTCCTCCTGGGTTGGTGGGATTGGTGAGGGATAACTCGCTCAGTTCTAATCTCTTGTGTGAGTGCGATGCAATTTATATACTACTTGCAATGATAAACAGAATTGCAAGGCGGGCATATATTTACCTCTAGGAAGATCTTGTTCTATCGCAGGGTCTTGGTGCTCATCATCCGAAGTGTTGTTCATGTTGGAGGAGACTCTCAAATGTCTGCTAAGTTGTAAATTTCTGGAATGCAAAAAGGCAACAACCACTGAAATGAGTGAGTGTGTGACTGGAGCCTACCTGCTGTAAGTGTGGATGTGATCCAGTCAATGCAACAGAAAAGATAAGGCCTGGAAAAGAAAAATGATATCAAAAAGGGTCGGAAACAACGGTTTCTTAGTCTGGCGTCGCTTAGTGGCATATGACTTGCAGTTCTCTAGTTTGGGGGGTGTTGCAGTGAGGTGGGAAGATGAGCTGAGAGCCGTGGGCGAGCTGCGGTGGTGTGCTTGAGTGGGTGAGTGGATATGAGGCGCTCGACCACCCCTCCATGGAACTTGGTTTGCTGCTGTTGCTGCGGATGCCCCAAGACACCATTGTGGTTCAGACCAATATCATCCGAATATACAGTTCAAATCAAAGAACCAAGTTCCTTTTCTCATCAGTGGGAAGAGCATATTCCTTAGAGCAGATCGCTAACGTTATGAATTGCCACCATAGCAGCAACACAATGATATCAACACCCTCTATTTCACCACTTCAGGTAGGTAGGTCCAGGCATTTTTACATTTCCCTTTCTCTTAATATGATACAAGGCTCCAATCGGTTGGCATAGTGATTTTCATGCTCGCTCCCAATGAACTGCACACCAGCTCCAGCGCCCCCCTTCTATATGAATGCAGTCGTGGTGCTGAGTGCGTGCGTCTTGTCTGGCGATTGATTCTACCCCTTGGTTCGCCTCAGCCATCATTCGTTCAACTTAGCCGACCATTTTCGATCATATCCGAATTTACTGGCCGCCCTGGGCAGCGCTCTCAACAGCAGCCGCAGCGTTGGCCTGCTCGAGGTTCTTAAGCTCGCCCTGCTTTCCGTTCTATCCCCCCCGCCTCGTCAGCCTCAATTCCTTCTTTGCTGGGTCTGTTTGTTTGTTGAAGGTCTGCACTCACCGACCACTTCGCGAATCTAATCTCGGAGACACCTCTGCGCTCAGCAGCGAGTCTCTTCTCCTCCTTCAAGCTGCGGCGCACCACGCGGGAGGCGACGGCCAGGTAGCGGTTGTAGCTGTTGTATGATCCCCAGACGTCAGCCGATTTGTTCTCTTGGTTTCCCATTTCGTTTCATTTCCCCGGTCTCGTTTCCCATTTCTGTGTCATCGTCGTCCATATCCCGGTGTTCCCCCCTCCAGCTCCTCCTCCTCTTGTCTCTCCCTCAATTGCCCCTCCCAATTGACAGGAAGAAAAAAAAGACTCACGTAAGGCCAGCGGCTTTCCACGCGAAGGTCATTTTGGCGGTTTGCTGTTTGCGACGTCGGGGGAGTAATCGGTCGGCGGGTTGCGGATGTTGTTGAGGCGAGCGGATTAATGGACCTGGCAAGAAAAGCTCCAGCCAAGCAACTTCAAGCTGGTTCGTCGGGTGCAAACCGAGAAGCTCCGCCGCCCGCCCCTCCCTACCCGAGCTCCGGGTCACGTGATGGCATACCACCCATAGCACAATGAATTGAACAAGGGGTAGGTAGGGGATGCTTTATACTATTTTCACAAGCCATATACAAAGGAAACATCTGAGGTTCAGTACACAAAAAATTTCAAGCCCCGTTCAATCCCCCTTTCTCTCTCCCTTCCAGGCGGGTATGTTAACAGTACAGGGTTTCTCTCTTTCTCACCACACATCTTCTACCACCCCCCTACTCCAATGTATACTCTTCCCTTCATCCCTAGCTTGATCTTTTTCGCCATAGGTCAAGAGACCAGGATAGGAAAATGGGTTTAAGTCTAGGTCACTATATGCACAAAAAGGGACGAAGCCGCAAGTCTACTGCCCGGCAACACCGAAGGACTGTTATACAGATTCTTTTTTCCAGTTCCGTTTTTGTGATCCCCGGATTTTAATTCTGCAACAACGCCAACCGCTTATACCTGAAGGCCGAGGTCCTCAGCGAAGGGGAGTACGTGAAGGTCACCAACAGACGCCACTGAAGCCTTGCCCTCGAGGAGAGCCTTGGCAGCCTGTGAAATGAGTTAGTAAATTTGAATAAAATCTAATTCGTAAGAAGAAAACTTACAGCCTTGAGCTTGTCACCGGTAACAGACTCGAAAGCCTTGAGAGTCTCGGCAACCTTGAGGGGAGAGCCACCGTGGATCAGGTTAGCACCGGCGTGGACGATACCAACACCGCCAACCTCGCTGCCAGAAAGGAGAGTGAACTTGGCCTTGGCAATTGCCTTGACCAGAACCTCCTGAGGGACACCGCTCTCAGCAACGCTCTTGAGCGCCTTGACAGCAGCCTCAGCAGTCTTCTTGACAGCCGCAGACTGGCCGTTGATCTGAATGGCCAGGAGACCAGCATCAGAGTAGGCGTAGTTGGTGGCCCTAGCCTGGGCACCGGGAGCGGCAGCCTGGGATAGGAGAGAAAAGCCGGGAGACCACTTGATGGTGGACTCGCCGCCAAGGAGACCGGCAAGGACGGCGGTCTCGGGACTGCTAGCACCCAGAGAAGCACCGGGGAAGGCGATAACGACAGAGTTCTGGCCGACGGCGGAGATGCGCTGCTCGCCACCGTGATACTTGGAGGCGGCGTTGTTGAGGGAGCCGGAGCCCTGGGCGGGGACGGACTTGAAGAATGGCTCGATCCACTTCTGCAGACCGTGGTCGCTGGCACCATCAGCAACAACAGCAATGTTGGACTTGGAGTAGGCAGCGGCGGCGAAGTCAGCAACGGCCTGCTCGTTCAGGTAGGAGTCGATAGGTGTGCTTGGGGTGGGATAGAGGGGGGCACCAAGGCCAGAGTGGAAAGCGACGGCGTGGGCAGCATCGAGGGCAACGGCGGAGGCGTCGACCTTGGCCTGCTTTTGGTGAATGATGTCCTTGACCTCCTCGTGAAACTCGTGAGCTGTTCAACCATGTCAACAGAGCTGTCCCAAGTCCAACCAAAATCTATATCACGCACTGGTGTACCGCGTCTGCGAGACGACCTCGGCAAGGAGCTCGGTGAAGTAGGGGAGATCCTCGCGGAGGAAGCTGGCTTGCAGCACAAGGGCCTCGCGGGTGTGGTAAGCAGTCAATTGACCGCCGAGGAGCTCGGCCTCACGGTTGATGCGGAGAGCAGAGCGCTTGTTGGTGTTCTGGAGGCCCAATACAAATTAGCTCATCGATGTCCCTGCCTTGCTGAATCGCGCCCGTGGCCACCACCACACCACTTCTCCTTCTCCAAAGGGCTAACCTGCCTTGTAGGCAAACTCCTCCAGTCCAACCGTCAGTCCGGGGAGGGGCTCATATCGGGTGCCGGCCTTTGCGACGACGGCGAGGCGGGTGGTCGGGCCATTGTCGTCTCGGGAAGCAACCTTGACGCCGGCGATGGTAGTGGGCTCGTACGAGGCCTTGGGTGAGGCAGCAGCAGCGAAACCGCGGGCTCCCTGGCGCCCGAGGGCCAGCTTGCTGCCTCTCGACAGAGCCGATCTGCAGATCATGGTTGGGAGGAGGGGTTGTCGTCAATTGACACTGATAGAGGTTCGGCCGCAGCTTCGTGAAGGGAGCTGTGATACCAACAGCTAGTTCCGAAAATTCCCTGGGCGTCTCCCGGTATGACGGAAAAATTGGCTGTGCCGAGACCGTGGTACCCGGTCGCTGTGTACTTGGGGCGTAAACCCACAGTGCAGCCTTCCCAAATGGGCCCGTTTAGGCCTGCGATATTGACGTCGTTGGGTTTGGGTGATATGGAATTACCCACTGCCTTGTGATCGGGGAACTCTCCAAAAAGTGCTGGGCGGACTATGTGACATCTAGGCCATCATTCTATCATTCTCTGTATCTGTCCGCTCTCTCTTGTTGTCACAAGCCAAACATTTGCATGCATTACACTATTCTGCAAGCCAGTCTTTTTAGCAGCCTCTGTGCCTGAGCTCAGCGTTGTAAGCAAGGAAGTGCAGGCTGTGATTGGCTGGTTTCGAAATCTGGAGCTGCCCCGCGAAGTCCGCGCCAAATTTTGCCGTTCAGTCGTGACTCTGCGGCTGGCAGCTGCTCAAAAATTGTCATTGAACTTTCTCCATCGAGCCTGAGTCCCCCACCACGCAAAGCATTTTACCTTCTGCGCTGCACCTTGTCGGGGTCGAGGACCTTCAATGACTTTCCGGTAGCATCTGTGGCCAGCTCTAGAGATAGTGAGAGGATCTCTAGAAGCCATTCTGAAATAATCATCAGATTCCATCCTGAGAAATACGATACACTGCACACTATCCCGCCATCATGTTGGTGGTGAGTACAGCCCCGCGATGCCATTCATGCCTCAAAGCGACAACCTTGAACTAACAATCCCATTGCCAGACCGCGCCTCTCGCAGAGTTCTGCACTCTGATGGTCGACGAGATCTATGGCGAACTACCCTCGAGGATCTACGCATCGCTGCTCATGAGAGGCAGAAGTACGATCCAACAGCTCGCTGGTGACACCGGCATGAACCCGCGCCAGCTCCGTCACGGTCTCGCCCTGCTCCTACAGCATAATTTGCTGTACTACCATCTCGATACCAGCTCCCCTCAATATTTTTACGAGGCAAATGTCGAAAATGCCTACAACCTTACACGCACCGGGAAAATTCTCGAGATGGTCGAGGAGAGCTATGGTGCGGCTGCCAAGGACATCATGCAAACTATCATTCTGACAGGCCAAACACGAGTCGGCGATCTTGTCGACGCTTACCAGAAGCGGATCGACAGAGTGAACAGAGTCAAGGAGGCGCTCATGACAGAGGACCCCTTTGGCAATGGGACAGATTCACATGAACTCAACAGCGATATCTCACCAGAAACCAAGCCCGAGCCGACCTCTCCATCCAAGAAACCCGATCTCCTCATCTCAAGCACCGCTCAACTCAAATCCATTATCTGCCGGCTTGTCGATGCGGAGCTGCTCAACGCCGTTCACAAAACAACTTACGAGAGTCCTGAAGATCTCTTGGCGACAGTCGAGTCTGACATCACAAGGACATACCCTGGCGGCGAAGTCAAAGGCAACAAGGCCAAAGCCGAATATAAGGATAAGGTGGCGGAGGCATTACGGAACCATCGGAACGAATCAAAGTCCCTGAAGAGGAAATTGGAGCAGAACGGACTGTCTGCGAAGCGACGCAAGCTCTACGACGGTGCTGCTTCGGCCAACGGCACGCCTGATGGTGAGATGGACCTTGGCATTGATGTGAGTTGCATTCCTGACTTAGGTGGTGGGGAAGGGTGTTGCTGATTTTCTTTTAGCTGAACCAAGTTATTTGTCTCAACTACGAAAAGTGTCTTGTTGAGCTACGGAATCGTCGCCTGATGCAGTTTTCTGCCGACGTCTTTGGAACTACGACTTCCTGGGTGTATGGTTCGCTTTTGAAACTCCTTAGCAAGGAGATCTCTCGCTGCCGGGATGACCCTATTATTGATCACTACGAGAAGGATGAGGAGAGACCAGCGCCTGCTGTGGTTACGACAGCGCAAATTCTGGATGCTCTGAGAACCAGTCTTGATCTTTCTTCGGGGCTTGGGAAAGTGGACGCCGGACAGATTTCGGCCGCTGCCGCCGAGAAGATTACAGAACAAGCGCCCAGAAAGAAATTCTTCATTGATGCCCAAGCCGAAGTCGACGGTGATGCTAGCTCCGATGAAGACGACGACGAGGAGGACGTCAAGCCTGTTGTAGATTTGAACTACAGACCCACAGCGATAAATGGTGTCAACGGAGTTAATGGAACTCATGTTACGAATGGCGTCAATGGGAAGGTTAAAATCGAGGGTGGGGAGCGACGAGTGGACCGCCGAACGCAACTTCGACAACATCTTTTGCTTCTATCAGAAAGCACGCAGGGCTTCTTGCGGCATTGCGGAGTGGACGAATGGACGGTCGACTTTGAGCCGTTGATGGGAGCCTTGCGCCAGGTCGAACTCGACTCGGCCATCGAGAACACGGCAGGTCGCGAGGGCATCCGACTGGTGCGCATGTTGCGGGCCAAGGGGAAGCTGGACGAGAAGGCGATTATGAGCGTTGCGCTCATGCGAAAAGCCGATATGTCGAAAAAACTGGCAGAGATGCACAAGTCCGGTTTTGTCCAGACGCAAGAAGTACCCAGGGAGGCAAAGGCAGACGTGAAGAAGTCTTTTTTTCTCTGGTACTTTGACCCGGACATGACGCTTGAGCGAGTTCTCGACGTTGCATACAAGACCATGATTCACTCACTTCAGGTGCTCGATATGCTTCGGGAGAAGGATCATCTTATTTTGTCTCTGGTTAAACGAACCGACGTCAAGGGTCAGGAAGATGATAAACTGCGCAAGACCTATATGGAGAAGCTCTCTCGATTTTTGAAGCTCGAGCGGACGTTGCTTGCCCAGATCCAACGGGTGGATGATCTTGTCGCCGTATTGCGCGATTACTAGGCGGGGACGGAAGAGCACATATGGTTCGATAGAGCTTGTGTGATACCAGGTTTTAACTCATTTACATGGGCGGCGCAAGGGTAAAACTTCATGAAAAGGTATCTGACATTAACAGGATATGCCTTTCAAACAGCCAACCAGGGCTGCTAGTCGTTTATTATAGACATAATCAAATATTTTTACATATCGCACCATAAACAAGCAGAGAGGAGATGAGTTGAGTCAAGGAAAGCCGTTGCAATCGCAGATAAGATAAGATCAGACGAGCCACCGCTGTCGGAGCTAACGCAGGGCACATGGGTCAATTCGCCAGGGACTCGCTGAACCAGAGCCGGACCCGCCAGAAATTTTTCTGAGCAGGACGAAAACCTATCGGAGCGCCGTCATCGCCGATACACTTCGAAGAGGCTTCCTTTTTTTCCCTTGCGCTTGTTGTCAATAGATCTCGGCCGGTTGTCTGCGCTTTTTCTGCCATTGCCGCCATTGCTTCCTTTCCTACAGGAATACAGCAGCTTTATAATTTCTATTTTCCTAGACCCCACCCCCACCACACAGTCACCATGTCTCCCATTGCGGTCGGCAGAGAGAAGGAGTCCAACCTGGCGCGGTTGTTGGGTTCCGGTATGCTTTACTCTGGTGATAAATCAAGGAAGCAAAAGACTGACCAATTGATATGAATAGGCTCCGCTGGTATTGCCGAGTTGGCTATTTTCCACCCTGTGCGTTATTACGAGGAGTTTTGCGATTTCGAGCGAGGTGATGACGGTGGGGTAGTTGGTGTAGAATACTAACAAGAGGGAATTATACGAATAGGTTGACACAATCGCCAAGAGATTAATGTCCAACGAGGGCAAGGTATGCTTTCCCCCCTTATCATGGCTTAAGGAAAACGGATCAATGGGCTAATAATAATAAACTGGGGAAAAGGTCTCCTCCGTCGCCCACCTCAACACCGTCATCTTCAAGGACAAGGCCAACGCCTCCGCCGGCCGCAAGTTCGTCTCCCTCTTCCCCGGTTTGGGCTATGCCGCTGGCTACAAGGTCCTCCAGCGCGTGTACAAGTACGGTGGCCAGCCGGTTGCTCGCGATTATCTCGGTGCCCACTACGGCAAGGATTTCGAGAATGCCTTTGGCAAGAAGACTGGCAAAGCCATCATGCACTCGACTGCTGGTAGTCTGATTGGTATTGGTGAGATTGTGCTCTTGCCGCTGGATGTGCTCAAGATCAAGCGCCAGACCAACCCCGAGGCGTTCAGGGGGAGGGGTGTACTCAAGATTGTGAAGGATGAAGGGTTTGGGTTGTACAGAGGGTGGGGGTGGACTGCTGCTAGAAATGCTCCCGGTTCTTTTGCGGTTTGTATTCATCAGCCCCCTTGATTCTCGCAGAAATTAACGTTGCCTGCATAGCTCTTCGGCGGCTCCGCCTTCGCCAAGGAATTCCTCTTTGGCCTCAACGACTACAACAAGGCCTCGTGGTTCCAGAACTTCATCGCGTCCATCGCCGGCGCGTCCGCGTCCCTGCTCGTGTCTGCCCCTCTCGACGTGATCAAGACCCGCATCCAGAACCGCAACTTTGACAACCCCGAGTCCGGCTTCCGCATCCTGACCAACATGGCCAAGAACGAGGGCGCCGGCGCCTTCTTCAAGGGCCTGGTCCCCAAGCTGCTGATGACGGGCCCCAAGTTGGTGTTTTCCTTCTGGCTTGCGCAGACGCTGATCCCTGCGTTTGATGCTGCTTTTGCGGGAAGGAAGATGGAGGTTGAGAGGAAGTAAATATAATGGATAAGAAAAATGGAGAATGGAATGATGTGTGTATGATATGAATGGAAGATACCATAAAAAGTGATGGGTGGCAATGGGTGTTGGCGTTGAGATACAGGGAGGTGGGGAAAAGAGGAAAAGGGAAAGCAAAGCAGGCGATTGGCAAGCGAGCGAGCGAAAAGGGTAGATAGACATTGGGAATTGCTTTTTGGCTGGGCTTTTTATATGACTCCTCTTCTAATCATGGAAAAAATGATATCAAACTCTCCGTCTCCTCGTGGAAACATTACCAAGAGTCTAAATTTGACATGCAGCTGGGCGAACTGTACAGAGATGGTAACAAGATACTTTCAGATTAACATAAAACTGTCTTACGGGGGTGGGTATCTGTTCCCTTCCTTTCCTCCATGGCAAGCACAACAACTCCCAATCTCCTAAAGATATCAACCCCTCTCTTTTCCAATTGTCAAAATGAGCAAAATAGATATTAATCACTAGGTCATTATGAGTCCCAAACACTCCCCCCCCCCAACTCCATCTCCAGCCTCCTCATCTCCTCTTGTTCCTGTTGCTGTCTTCTTCTACTCCTCTCTTCCTCTTCCTCCCTCCGCTGCTCCCGCGCCATGTCCTTCACGGCAGCATCCACATCCCACAATCCCCCTCCCACCCCCAGGAAATCATCCAGATTTTGCAGCACGTCAGACACCGGGTCTTGGGATTCTTCTTGGGATTCCCCCTCTCCGTTATGTTCTGTAGCATCATAATCCTCAATCACTATCCCCAATTGAGAATCCAGCTGCGACTGCAACAGCTCCTCCTCCTCCCCACCCTGGGCTGGGGAAGGTGACTGACGAGAATAGTGAGTATCCGCATCTGCAAAAACAAACGCCTCCGCCATGGCCTCCACCCCCGGACTCTCGCACACCTGCTGGGAGGATGACAGCAGCAGTCTTCTCTTTTGCTCTCGCAGTTTCGCAACCGGGTTGGCAAAGGTTGTGTGCCCTAGCCTCTTTGTCGCCACTTTGGCAAAGTGTTTGAAGAACTTTTCTGTCGAGGCGGTAGGGAGGTCGGCTGATAATGATGATGATGGGGGTGGGGAACAGGATCTGACTTTGGGGCCAGCGGAGGATGATGGGACTGGGGTAATGCGTGTGGCGGTGGGGGCTGTGGAGGGGTATTCGGCGGAGAAATAGGGGGATGATGGGTCTGATGGTGGTAGGGGGGATGATGGGGAGGTGGTGAGTTCGCCGGGGAGCGAAGCAAAGGTAACATGTTTTCTCTTTCTGGGGATCAGAGGGGTGGAGATGGAGAGGCTCTGTCGTAGGAGAGATTTTGGCTTGATAGTGTTGGGTGTTGGCTTTAGGCTGCGGCCGCCGCTGGACATAAGACCTGGTATCCAGGGATTGGCAGTAGCTGCGTCGAAGAGGAGCTGGGTACTGCTTATTTGGGCGGCGCTGCTTCTGACAGAGGACATCGCCGATATCTTTCTTCTCTTGGCTGGTTGAGGCGAGGGTGTCATGAAATCCCGGAAGGACTTGGTGGAGACGCCAAAGTTGTTGTTTTCAGGAGTTCGCTGGGCCGACTTGTTTGATTCTGGGGTTGAGAGCTGGGCTATTGATGTCTGAGAGTTGTTGTTACCATCGGGGAGGATTATTTGAGGAGGTGGTGTTTCGGGTCTTTGGAGGACAGCACTGTTGGCAGGTGACGAAAAGGGAACAAAAGACCGGATCTCTGGGGCTGGTGGCATTGCTACCTGGAGCTGGGAGTCTCCTTTTGCCCAGGGGCTTTGTGATATTGGTGACTGACAAGAGTCCGGGGCTGCAAGGGCGACAATTCTGCTGGGAACTGGCGTACCACTGTTGACTGCCAATGGTAGTGATACTGTTTCCGCTGCCCAGGGGCTTTGTTCTGCCGCCGCCGGAGAAGGTGATCGATGTGGTGAGACGGAAGTGGGTTCACTTTGGGGAACGCCCTCACTCACTTCCTGTGCCTTCTCAAAGGTGATGACAGCTTCGGTGTCGATGTCCGTTTCTTCCGTGTCATTTGCCGTCTCACTCCCTGCTAGTGCCTCCTTTTCCATTCTGGTTGGTGAATTTGCTTCACCCAGGACCTTCTCAAAGGCAGCGTCCGCTTCTGGATGATCCAGCTCCATTTGTGAAGTGACTATCCCAGGTGAACGTAATGATGCAGTTTCGTCAGCCAGACTGGAACGAGGTGCTGCATTAATCGAATGTTCCCCAGCGGTCACCGCCTTAGCGGCAGACGCTTTGGTTATAGCAGGCACCACGACGTTGTCGGTAGTCTGGCTTGATTCGGTGTCTTGTTCCAGCGCCCTTCGAATAGCGTCCAGTCCCCGTGAGGCTCGATGGGCGATTTCTGCCGTCAAATCGTTGACTGCAGGAGCCAAGGAACCAGGAGAAGTGGCAGTCCTCGGTTCAGGTATTGATTCTGGCGTTGTTGTAGAAGCTGGTTCTGATTCTGGTGCTGATTGCGGCCCTGGTGCCAGCACCGCTGCTTCAGGCAGTTGTGGTTCAGGTACTTTTGGCTCTGGAACTCGAGGTTCTGTGACTTCTGGTTCAAGTATCGCCGACGTCAACATTATTGGTTGTCTAGGCGGTGATAGTTCACGTTCTTCTGGCTCAGGCTTTAAAGTCATGTTCTGAACTGTAACCTCATCAGTCTCCCCGGCATCCACGGTCTCCTCAATCTCTACAGGACCACTTTTGACTGGGTCACTATCATTTGTATCCTCTGCCGTGATATGAGCATTGGAGTTCTCAAGAACCTCCAAAACAAGTTGTCCCACCACTGCAGCCTGGTTAGACTCAGGCACAGCAGGCTCCTTCGCCTTAAACAACGTTGGCGTGGGTGTTGAGTCACGAGCAAAAGTTAACCCTGAACTCTGTCTTGTGGCGTTGAGATCAGGTTTAGGCCACAGCAACCGTTTGGGAAAGCCAAGAACGGCTACAATGTCCTGTGACGATGACTCCCTCTCACATGAAAAGTTGCCCATGCAAATGTACTCACGGTCCTCCTCGGAAGATGGGGGAACCAGGGTAACGCCATCAATTTGCGAAGCCGTACTTTGAGAACTCTCGACTGCGCATTGCTCAGAACTTTCGACGTGACTCTGAAGTTGAACCTGTTCTTGGATGACGTTTTGAAGCTCAGGTTCTGGCGGATTAACCTCTTGATCATTGTTAGGAAAGCCTGGCGCTGTATCCTGTGGTGTATCTTGGTCTGCCTGCGTAGTGTCCACTGTCTGGTCCTCTGCGACACAGATCTCGGGAAGTACTTCATCCTGCTGGTTCCGCTCTACTCTGGTATCCTCTTTTCCGAGTACCACGCCAGAAAGTCTGCTGCTCTTACGCAGCGGTTGGTTCCGCTGCTTCTGGCATGTCTTTCGAAATCGAAAGCTGCCATCTGTTTGAATGCTGCCTGGAAGCTTTTCAGTTGTCATTATTACTGTTGAACCAACATCGGCGGGTGTCTTGATGGTAGAAGGCTCCTCGAGGGGCTGTTGAACAAGTAGATTTGGAGCTGGTGTACAGTTTTTAAGAGGGCTCCCTGGTAAAGGCTGCCTCATTGGAGAGCCTTTGCTTAATTCCCTGGAATAATAGCTCTCCTCGAAAAGTCTGGTAGCGTGTGGTGAAAGATCGATAATAGGTAGAAGCATTGCCTGCCCTGCACCTTGCGTTTGAACCGCTGATTTCGGTAACAGCTCTTCCTCTCGGGTACCTGTATCCTTAAACGCTATGGTCTTCTTTTGGAGTATAGGCGTAACGGTCGAGGGGGAGTCGGGCGGAGGCGACAGTTCACTGGACGTGCCATCGTTGAGAATCTTTGGAAGGGGGAGTTTTGAGGGCGCTATGTCGGGCTCAGTCTGCGACGGATAATGATAAGTAGATACCGCATTGACATGTATTTCTGCAAGAACCCGATCCCTCCAATCTTGTATCCTAAGAAGGCTTTCATCGTCGGCATCAAGCTGAACAATATCGCCACGGGGGCTCGAGAGTTCAGAGGACTCGCATGGCGCAGGCGGTTGGAGCTTGGCCGCAGGCTTCTTCGCAGTTGATGGGCTCTTCCTTTTCAAAGACTTGCGCACTCCCGAATTTGAGCGCCAAGGGTTGGTCCACCCAGAGGCCTTCGTGAAAGGGCCTGACAGCGAGGCTGAGATTAAGTGAAGGCGCTTCCCCTGGAGATAGCGACAGGCCTGTGCCTCGATGCGTTCCCGTCGCTCGCCCGGGCTTTCGTATTCGTCATCGTCGGAACCAATGTACAAGATATCGTCGGGCTCGTGGTTCGCTTCGCAATAGATGTCTTGATCGCCGAAGTGGTCGGGTTGGAGAAACCTGCGCTCCTGGTTGCCTTGTACCCAACCATTGGCCATTTTCAGTGGCGGGGAGTAATGATGATCTTACGATGCAACATAGATGTGATCGAAGTTGTTCGTGCCGATGTCACTGGTGGTACTTGCGGCTGGTGCGCAATTCGTGGTGAACCAGGGTGCTGGAATTGAAGCTGTGTTGTTGACAATGGCGCCGCTAGGTTGCCAGGGGCCCAAAATTGGGAGTAGGGGGACGTGCGTTGCAAACGCGCCAGAATCAATTAAACGCGGTCACGAAGTCACATGATGGGCGACTCTCTTAAGGAGGTTGCCTCTCATTGGCCAAGAACTCTCCACTCCTAACGATCCTACTAGGACAGCAACGACGACAACCTCGGCAATGGGAGCTTCAAAAACTTGTAGCTCTGACTGTGGATCGGACACTATCCTGTCGGCGAGTGCCGGGAGGCGGGAGTAACTCAATACTTCTACGACTATCCCACTCCGCCATGAGGACATTGCGTTGGAGCTATTGAGGCTGTTGGAAGTTGAGCTCTGAAACAGACACATATACTTACCGTGTGTTCTGGTGAAACGACACACCATAGTAGATATTGTAGGATGTGATCAGCAATTCCTGCTGATGCCCGCATTCAGTGATGTCTCTCATATCTTCTCGCCCTCGTTGTCGCTGCCATACGCGATCAAATCATTTCCCTCCTTTCAGATTTCAAGGCCATCAAGAGCTGGTTACGATGCCATTTAACATCAATGCTTTGAAGTGGAAGCCCTATTTTCTGATAACTTCATGCCTGTTTCCAGATGTTATATCTTTATATTTTCAAGATTGTGGAAACTTCACGTTCCTCGGTTGCCATCTTCGTATTTCCTTCCTATCCCCATGATCTTATATCAAATATTACATTGTCGATTTCCTTGTGTTTGTATGGGCAGTGTGTCTATCTCTCGTACTGTCCGCTAGCTTTCTTTTGTTCTTGCGTAAATGACCAAATACCTACTGTTGCTCAAGTTGGGCCCCATTCATGCTTAGTGTCCATCTCCATCATGCACAGCCTGGCAGTCGGCATGTTTCGGCTCCATCCACTTAGCCCCTTTTCTGAGTGATGTAAAATTCCAGTTGATGGCTATAGAAGGCTACAGCCACTGCCTGTCAAATTTAGCTTTGTGTAAAGACACATGGTTAGGGATGCCGCACAAGTTGGCTGATATTTCTGGTCGGCTCAGAACTAGCTCATACTCGGGCCCTACCGGGCTATTCCATTATGTTCGTTGCGAAGTCTCTGTGCAGATTCGCTATGTTGGGCATTATCAACCACTGGAATCAAAGGCCCGTGTTAGTGTTTGCCTGTGCCTAGTTGTAACTCCGCACTTCCTTCGTCTTGGAGGGTGGAAGTGAACCTTTCTCGATAACAGATCAACCTCAGATCGGATCTCAGGCACATTAAAAATATTCTTTCACTATAAAGCTATTTTTATCTGCCCTCTGCCACGGAATGTTCAGACTGTTTATGGGATGGAACGGCTTCAGTTTGCTGCTGTCTCAACAAGTGTCAACTGTTAGTAGAGTGGCAGTGGCCAGATCAGTCACAGCCAACCAAGCTGCAAACCTGTCCTATCGGTAACTCGGCCATTCTTGCTCCCTTATCGTTTTCACCAACGATTTCGTCATCGGAGAGCAACTCGCAAGATTTGGGTGCTTCCAGTCTGCACGAGAGCCGTCGCTTCTACCTTGGAGCATCGGTAACCACCAAGCGAACTGATAACTGGTAGATATCCACCGTTATGGAGAGGTGTTTGGTCAAGAGCTTGCTGATACCCTGTTGAAGACACCGTCCATGTCCTTTTATCTGTGCTCAAATATTTTGCTCCAGACATTGCTCTTCTCTTGCAAATTTCCATAAATTCTCTACTCTCCATCTCAAATCCGTTCCCTTCGTTCTCATCATGTCACCCCTCATCGCCATCTTTGTTTATTCCTACTTGGCCTCAGGAGTTTGGGAGATACCATAACCTTTCAGCACGACAAACAAATTGCTTGTTTGCTGATCTCTGCTTGCTTTGCACCGCAACACCAACTCAAAACCTGCACACCCAGGTATCGAGAGACAATCGCCGGAGACAGACTCCCAGAACCAGACACCAAAGACAGAACTCGAAACCTAGACACCAAGGGATATGCCCCTGGAAACAGACGCCGAGACTCTCACCTCAGGCCAGCTATCAGCTTGCCGTCATTGACTAAGTGGTAGTTGACAAGCCAGTACCAGGACCGCACTGCCGCGCTGAGAAGTACCATCTATTAGGGTAAGTCAGTCCAACCCCTCACCACAAAATGAAGTTCAGATCGTTCGGATAGGTTCTTCTCGAGCAATTGTAGCCTCAGGCTACGACTGTGAGTGAAAGACCAGGTGCTAATTATTCAGTAGCTCCTGCACACCAATGCATAGTAACAAGGAGCAACAGGTCGTTTGCAGCTGCTGTTCTACCATCTCGTGTCGCTCACAACCACCTACTCTTTCGTCTGAGCGACTCAGCGATTTTGCGAATTTGATTTTGCAAATTTTCACCCCATCACACTCACCTCTTCCTATCTGGACCGCAACCACTTGCGACTTGCAAAACCCTCCCCGCTTCCCTTCTGCCTTTTATCCCAACAACTCCCTGCAACCATCACTTGCCAAGGTCCCCAGCTTTACTTTTCTCGACTCCCGCAAATTGTTTTCACAGCTAAACACCATGGCTTACATGACTTCCGACTCCGAGTCGGATGGCGGTAGTCACCCCGGCGCCGGGTATTCCCGCGGCGGCGGTGCTCCGCTCTACTCGCCGCTCCCTCTTCAGCCTCCCATAATTCTTACTGCGAGTCACACAGTGAAGGAGATGCTATCGCCGGTTAACAAGCCATCTCCAGTTAACAGGCCATCTCCAGTCAACAAACCTTCCCCCATCGGCTCAGAGATGGCCAACAAGCGGGCCACTGAGAAAAAGCTCGCTGAACAGCTTGAGCATGCAAAGCAGAATCACACCCCCACCAACAAGGTGCTGTCGACACCCGTGTCTACTTTGACCTTGGGTAATTCAAGTCGTTCATCTTTGATTTACAATGGCAGATCCAAGAAGAGCGCTGCCACCATTGATTCCCCCATTGTCAACCAGTTCAGCCGGCTTGCTCTGGCTCCGCCAAACCAGGTCGTCAAGATGACAAGCCAGATTTTCCGGGGTGCTGCTAACAAGGTGTCGAAAGATGGCGAGGATGACGACATTCATCATAATCATAAGGTAAGTTTATCAAATCGTCCGGAATCTGGGACATGACGCTAACATTCCATTAGGAAATGCGAAAGCAGTGTCGCCTGGTCTTGCGCCGCATCTGGGGACTTCGTGAAGGCCTTCACATGCTGAAAAACACTGCAGGAATTTCAGATGAGTTCCTGGAACAGCTAGACTACGATATTCAGGGCCTCATCAACTCGATATCGCAAATGATGGACGAAGGTGACAAAGTCGGCATTGAGCTTCTTCGATTTATTTCGCTCGCTGAGTCGTACGGAAATGAGGGTCGCAAGACTCAAGAGGACCTTCAGAAATTCAAGAAGGAGCAAGAGAGCATTGCTGAGGAGTACAAGTCTGCCAAGGCAGAGCTGAAGCAGGTTCTGGCTGACAACAAGTTGGAGGTCCGGATGGCCAAGCAGCGAGTCAAGGAATTGGAGGAGCAACGCTCCACCCTTGATGAGATTGTTGCAGCCTACAAGGTCAAAAATGCCAGAGACTCAGAGATGATTGAGTTTCTTCACGAAAAGCTTGGAAAGCTGGAGATGGAGAATGGTTATCTGCGCGAGCAGGTTGATGGAAAGCGCAATCTCTGGATGCAGGTTCACAAAGACCCCAAGGAGCGGGCTGCTGCCATGAACATTGCCATGCAATCGTCTACGACTGCTACCAACAAGGAGCCTGAGAGCTCTCATCCGCTGTCCCACCATGTCTCTCAAATCAGTCTCCGTCCAGTCTCCCGGCATGGTCCGCACCAGGTTCAAGGTGTGCGCTCTTTCCAGTCATACAACCCACTTCCGTCTGGCTTGTCCCCCAACAACTCGGAGCTTGTTCGTACTTCAAATGGCGGGACCTCCAGCACGCCCAACGGGTCTCATTCTTTACAAAATGGCCATTTCAAGCAAATTGCGTCTGGCAATACAGCTTCTGCAGCCAGAATGTCCAGCAGCAGGGTTACTGGCGACAGCTGGCGCCGCTTCACCCCTCACACCTCAGTCATCCGGGCAAATGAAGTTGGCAGTCCGTCTGAGCGCCATCCTACTTCACCATCTGCTACATTCTCGGACCTGGAGAGTCCTGTCATGTTCAAGCAGACTGACCAACATACTGACCAACAGACATGGGCCAATGAGTTCGAGGGTTTCTTTCGATTGATGCTTGGATTCTGCAATACGCACTTTAAGCGTCTCCCAATCTCCCCGCAGGTCGTTCACTCACACATTCAGACCAAGGTGCCTAGTCTTTATGACTATATGTGCACAGTCATCAACCCCGGAACGCCAGAAGAAGGCCAGGGTTATGCCCTGTCGCTTGTGTGCGAGACTGCCACGCGGCCTTATTACCTCTTTCGTCTCTTGCTGCAGCACATTGTCAACCTGATCTTCACCACCGACGGCTGGAGTGGATTCAACAAGGCTGTCGATGAGGAGATGGAGAGCCTTGGTCAAATCCTGGAGTGCAGTAAGAAACCCTCAGAACGGGACGCTGCCAGTAAGCGCCTGGCCGAACTTGTCAGCGAAATTGAGACAAGCAAGCAAGCACCAGCCTTCAAGAATCACAAGATTATTGCTCACAACCAGATTCTGAGAAAGATGATCTCGCCGTTTATCAAGCTGGCAAAGGCCAACCAGGAGCCCATTTTGCACGACTTGTTCACTGTCACGCAGGCTGCCTGGGAGCTTTCCTCCAAGTTGCTGAAGGCGAAGCGCACCTTCCACTATGTCTTCAACGACACGGGTGCCAAGTACTCGGCCGACGTTCACATGGCGGTTGAGACTTTCCTGAAGCCGGAGGATCTGGCTCTTAGGAATTACAGGATCAAGCTCTCGATCACCCCCGTCGTCACCATGCGCAGCGACGAAAACCTTACAATCAAGGCCTCGCAGATTCTCAAGGCCAAAGTCTTGGTGATGCCCTAGGCTTGGGCTCATCACTATTGTTCCCATCAGTTGTATATGTTTCTTTTCATTTCAATCGTTCACGCACTATCTCGTTCAATCTTTGCTCTGGCGGCGCTTGGCCAGACATGATCACCCTAATATTTTCCTCTTCATTGTCATTTCTTTCCTACCATCAGCATCTCGAAGGCCCTTTTCGAATAGCGTGGGGTCCGACTTAACACCCTTGGGCAGATACACTCTAGTATTGTCCTTTGCATTCGGCACCACCCAAGGATGCCTTACCCTCTTTCGACGAGGCACATAAAACCATTTCCCACCCAATGATAGTGGACAAGATGGTTATTCCCCAACAATAATACTCACAACATATTAAACTCAAGTTTTCCTTTTTTTTTTTTTTTTTTTTTTTTTTTTAATTCGCATGCACATCAGCAAGTCCCTCGAAAATAAGGGGGTGCTCAGCGCTCCGCAACGGCATTTTCCACTTGACAAAAGCGGACAAAATGCTGGTCTTTGCCAATGCACAAGGCTTGCAATTTACTGTACAACATTTTTTTCTTTTCGCTCTCGCACATTTGCACCACGAGATGACGTGCAGCAAGGGGGATCTCACTAACGATCAAAGTACATTTCACGAGATGGAAAAAAGGGATCATCACAAAATCATCCATCTTGCATCATCCCGCATCAATTCATTTTCCATTGTATCACGCAGCTGCTATTCCGCATTCCTCTCCATCGACACTTTCTTGCAGCTGACTTTTAATCGTCTGGGCATAGGGTGTATTTGAGGCGGAAGGATAGGGGGAATTATTTACTGGTGATGTCGTAGAAGTAAATATCACATACATCAATCCACTTAAGTGAGGGTGATGGGAGGAGGTTGGGTTTGGTTTCCTGGCTTACTTTTAGGGTGATTGGATGGACGGGACAAGTGGATAAATGGAGGAGCTGGATAGAGATGGATAAATGGGTGTACCTGCTTTTTTTTAATTGCGGGCCGTAGGTACTCTACATCTCAATGTTAAATATGTACTTGGTAGCTAGTACTTTGTGGTTTTTGATGGTCGGTGAGAGTGTGATGTTCGCCTTCTCTGTTCTTGGAGTGTTAGGTAGTGAGTCAGGGTGTGCTTGTAAGGAGGCTTGCCATAGCAAGCAGTTGGCCTTGTGATATACAAATGCTAGAGGTTCAACGCAGAAGCGGCTTATTCTGCCTTTGTACCAGCACTGAGAACGCTGAACTTGGAATGCCTGAATGTAGAGAGATGAAGGGGATAGAAAAGACTCTCCACTCGATATTTTGAGCATGTTGTTTCATTTGCCGCTTGTACGGGAAAGGCGTGACACTTGTAACATAGCCCTAGCTAAGAGCCTCAAGGCGCTAACCCGAGAGCTCGGGGACCCATGATATGCATGTCATTCCCTAAGCACATGATGAGAAAGGGGGGATTTACATTTGCCTCATGAGGCCGAATTTGGCTGCGCCGCATACATGACCCCACCAATGATGCTGTTAAGATCTTTTCGAGGAACACACAGAAACACTAACACTAATATATCCCCTGCCAGGTTCCCGCATTTGGGGCTGATGTCGCTGCGCCTCTGCTGGAACTATGACCTTGAGGGGTACCGCCTCAGACCAATGGTAATCACCAAAGAAAGCACAGGCAAGGCATCCAACAAGGGGAAATTCCGAGATACTCATAAGGTAGATGATCCGTGTGCCACAGAGGGGTAACTTCCCTGCGTCCATCTGAAATTCTCAAAGATAACTGAAACCAACAGTTCATCGCAACTGCCCGCTAAACGACAAACAAACAAACAAACGCACCTGCCAGTTCATCTGAATATCTGGCCGTGTGCCTTTCATCATCAAGCAGATTCCCCACTTCAACAGTTGCCTGCCTAGCATTAGGTTCAGAGGTCAAACTCGCACAACAAAAATGGATTCCTTACACCCAGAAACTCGTGGACGCTCGAGAGCTTCCTCAGCAGCTTCTTCGGTCATGTCCAACTCCAGCAAGCGAAGCCTCTTCGGGACTATTAAAGACAAAGTCAAGAGATCCTCCCGATCACCCTCACCAAACCCAAACAAAATGTGCTACAACCCCTTCAGCACCCCGGCGCCCGTTACCGCCAGCCACATGGCAGCCGGAGCCCCTCCCACAGGAGCACCACCTCCATACAGTGAACAACCTCTCCCCAACCCCTCCATCTCCATCAACCAGCCTATCAACACTCAATACCGCCCGCCTTCCCCATCTCCCTCAGCAACATCCATTCTCTCCACCCCGGAAGACCCCTACGCCTTCCTGTCTATCTTTGACACCATCTTCCTCATTGACGACAGCGGGTCCATGTCCTCGCAAAACCGCTGGAAGGAAACCAAATCCGCGCTTCAATCCATCGCGCCTATTTGCACGGCTCATGACAGCGACGGTGTAGACGTTTACTTCCTCAACGCCAAGAACACGGGGCATCCGTCAACTGGTTTCATCGGCCGAAGAACGGCTTCTTCGATCAACCAATTGTTCAGCGATGTCCACCCCAACGGATGGACGCCCACTGGCTCGCGGATAAACAATATCCTTGGTCCGTACGTCAAGCGCTATGTCGAATTGGTAAAAAGGGGTGCGGATGCGGATAACACCGGAATTAAACCGGTGAATTTGATCGTGATTACCGACGGTGCGGCAAGCGATGATCCGGAGGGGGTGATTATCAAGCTGGCGAGGAAGTTGGATGAGGTTGAGGCGCCGAGCCATCAGGTCGGAATTCAATTTTTTCAGGTGGGGAATGATGCTGAGGCCGGGAGGGCGTTGAGGGAGTTGGATGACGGGTTGAAGGGGGTGAGGGATATGGTGGACACGGTTAGTTTTGATCAGAGGGCGAGCTGGGCGGATGGTGGGGGACGGGTCTTGAGCGCGGAGGCGATTTTGAAAACGGTGTTGGGAGCGGTGGTGAAGAGGTTGGATCGGAGGACTGTGGGGGGGAGGCAAGGGGGTTTGTTGGCACCTAGGAGCTAAACAGGGGGTTATTTCTCAAGTTGGAGTTCATTTCGCGGCTTTGTGTTATTACACTGGTTCTTTCCTTGCTGGGGACAGCTTATTTGAGACGGGGACCGGAGTTTACGGCTATTGTTTGGGCGGCAACGGTGATTTATACATGAGGAGGGGGGACTCATGAGAGGATAGCACAGGTCAAGGGCAACGAAAACCGGGAGAGGAGGACGGTTTAACGGCGGATGATACCCCATCTTTGTGTGCTGTATTCTGTTATAATCTTCTAACTACGTTGCTTTTTCTTGTCGCTATTTAATCTAAAAGATAGCTGAGATTCAACGTCGAAATCCTTAATCAATTACATCTGCACCCCTTGCTGGTATGTCATTCCGATCATGATTTGCTTCCGGGTCTCAGTTACGGGACATGAGGCTCTGCCTGTGAAACACACTACTACCAACAAAGGTTTTTTTGTGTACTACATTGAAAGTAATAAACTGCCTACAGCATCTATGATTGGAGATGTCTGCCTCGTGCCCCTTTATGTAGTTGTGGTGGTGGTGTGGGGTGGGGCTTTGGAGGGACCCGTGGCTTATGACCACACCATTGCAATAGCACATCAATTGGCAGAGCCTTATTTAACATCTGCCTTTCAGACACCATCTATTGTTCTCTTACTTATCGATTGCTTTTACTAAATGAGAAAGGAAATGGTGACGTTGTTGCGTCCTGCAGTGCTAGTCATGACTTACATGTGCACACAAGGCGTAGCTGCATCTTGCAGAATTCTAGGTAAGGAAATAGAATTACATCTTACCTGAAGCACATCTTGGTGGCGAAAGTGGTAGTTGTCGTAAATCACAGGCTAAACGAACGGGATGGGGGAAGAAACTAATTTTGAGATAGTTTAGGACTTTCAGGCATGAGATTGTGTGGTAGTGGATTTTGTTAGGAGTGGGAAGGTATATGGTTATGTGATGTTTGCTCGAGTACTAATGGTGCTAAGCCAAGTTTTCTGAGTCCGGAAGAGGACATCTCTGAAACGTGGACTTTTGTGTGTTTGAGAACTGCTGTGTGTGTATGTGTGTGGGTTGAGCGGTTGCGATGATTCTTTAGCGCATCCTTGTGATACACCGTGCATTTTGTAGCCTGTATAGCCCTTATCATATACATATGAGACCAATCGTCTTGATGTATGAATCAGTTGAATCTGTTTTTGTTTGGCCGGATGATAGGTAGTGGTGTAAATTTGGTCAGATGTTTACAGAATAACCATATACCAGCCCAAAATTTTCGTGAGAATAACACATACGACCATACCTAGCTGAAAATACGGCATCCCGTCCGCTCTGCCCGAGTCAAACAGCTGAGGGCCGGACTAGTACTCAGGTGGGTGACCACTGGGGAATCCCTGGTGTTGTATGTTTTTGTCACTTTTTTTTGGAGCTAATTCGAGGTCTTGGCATTCTTTTGGTGTGCTGTCTGTGCTTGGTTGGAATAAGGGGATGATAACATTTTGCTTAGTTGTGTAGGTAAGGTGAAGTTATTTTGGTTCTTGCTTGATGCTGGTGTAGTTTGGAAAATATTAGATTGTGAAACTGGCCATGTATTCTATCTCGTGGGTCGTTTCACAGTGTGTAAAGTTGGATCAAGGATTTAATAGGAGCTCAGGGGACATAAGGCTCAATGTAAACAAACAAAAGCCGTCATAACACTGTGGCCCGTGTTTACATCCTGTGTTTCTTGATCAACAGCCAAAACCGTATGCAGTTGACTAGGTAGATTTTGGCAATATGGCATATCTTCCCCCACACCAAATATTACGCTCAACATTACTATATCTGTTCCATTTTGTCACAACGCCCCGAGTTCAGAAAGTCATCTCCTTGACCTCTTGTTTAGCTCCCGCGTGCAGCACATTCGAATTAAATGAATCACCAACATGCACGGCATTGCCTGTTGCTGTTGTTGTAATAGGTCTATTCATTTCTGCCTGGAAAGGCAAATTTCCATCCCCAGGACTTGCTGCTCATTCAGTCAGTGACGAAAAGGAATGTCGCATAAAAAGCCTGTGTAACGTACTAAATGTCATGGTTTTGGCTTTTTGTCTACCGCCGTACAGCACGTTTGAGTTCCAGCTGCTGCCAACATGTGTGGGCCGACGCAAAACCGTGTTTTTAATCTTGGCAGCAGATCCCTTCGGATATTTCCAAGCCAGGGTTGCGATGATGACTCCTATCAAGGCCAACACGGCTGCGGGCACACCGACTGTGATTCCGACGATATCTGAAGTTGAGAGCCCTGCGCGTTGTGAGTCGGTGTGATTGGTGGCGTTGGAAGGCACCGTGCCAGAGTCGCTTGGGAATGGGGCCATTGATCGTGAGTGGGTGTGGTCATTAATGCCCAAGAGAGTGTGACTTCTGCAGCCACATCCAGAGGCTCCAGATGCTTCCTTGAAATTGGATGAATGCAGAAGAAGTAGTGAGAAGTCTTTCTCCCTCGGAGCGCACCTGGATGATAAATAGGCGGTGCCATATCGTGGACGGCACTGTCGCATTGATGTATGGGCGGTTTCCTCGCCAATCAGCTGCACACATGAGCACTGCCACGTTTTGTTTGCATGGAGCCCAACTGAAGCCCAGGCTATTCCCGGTTGCTTGCATACTCCACGACATTCGTATCAAAGACAGCCATTTGACTTCCGGGTCGGAGTGCTCTGATCTGATACCGATAATGTATAAGTATTTGTGATACAGGCACAAACCAACTGCAGTCTCCATTCCTGATACGTAGTCTGCCTTGATTTTCTCTTTGCTTGTCCCACAGTAACTCCAAAAGATGAACAGTGACCCTACCAATTCGAAGAAGAAAGGAGTATATGGATTTGGTGAAATGTCAACAACCGCGACTACGACCGGCACGCAAGAGCCCAACTCCAAGTTCCCCGGAGACGGTAAAACGTGGAACGGTTCGGTAGTCAAGGCAACTGCGAGTGCCCCTATTTACTATATCTAACCTATCTATTGAAGGAGCTGCTTTATAGTTCCTAACTCAGAGCACCCCTAGGTTTCACCAGATCCTTCTAAGCACCGAGGGAATGATGTGAGCTCGGCTGTCATCTATGGCGGCCACCAAAAGGTGAAAAAGAGAATAAAATTTGGTAAGACCCTCACTTTCCCTCAGCTGAACCTTGTGTGGATGATTGGTTTCAGCGCTGGCATCAAATCAAATCAAATCAAATCCGGCCCCTGATTTGATTTGATTGACGATTTTGGACCCGGATTTGATTTGATGGCGATACTG